>JAVALU010001517.1:27500-130000 GCA_030770095.1 Gila robusta | reverse complement strand
AGCCTGAGCTCTTCTCTATCCACCTTATTTTTCACGCAAGAGCGGGTGCCGTCATTTTTTAAATATAATGTGTTACATTTTCGGTAAGCCACTTCCGCTAATCGTAGTTGTATTGTGAACCCGTAGTTTTGCGTCAACTGTGTAGTTTTGACTGGCTAGCTATCTTTTAATATGGACTACAGACAGACTGTCGTCCTTTGCGCAGTTAGTGTGTTCATAATAGCTGGTTCAAGCATAACAAACACCTGCAAGATATTAGTTTTGACCATAATCCACCAGGCAGAACTGAATGCGGGACACCATTATACACCAATAAAAGCATTATTGTAATGTGCGAACACGCTGGCAATGCCAGTTGCTTGTTATTTTTACGTTTTAGTCAAATAGTTAACAGCGTAGGCTATCTGTTGCATTAACCGTTCAATCACCATTTTGAGTTCTTTGCTCGCACATGCTTAACATGTGACACGATGCAGTGCATGTTTAATGATGTTAATAAGGTTTCAAACGCAGCAGTAGTTTATGTATTTCTCTTGTGTGTATCTGAGCGACACATTTGTGAGGAACCGACAAAATTTTCGTACTTTTGCTCTTTCCACTTCGTTAATGGCAGATCCACGGATGATCATCCCTTTAATATTTGGCCACTTCTTTACGATAGAAATGTTACACCCACTGTAATTTCTTGAACAATAACATGTGGACATCAAAACACGCAAACTCATGAGGGTTTAAACTTTTATTTTGAAGTCGCCATGAATGAACAGTTTGCAAGTTTAGAAACATATTGATGTATTCCTGTGTTGGCGTAGGTTTATAGATGATTTACGTTACAAATCTGGTGAAATGGCGTTCATGAACATCATAAGTAACGTCCTGGTTGCGTATGCAACCCACCGTTCCCTGAAGGAGGGAACGGAGGACGTAGTCGACGTTGACTGAATGGGGATCGCGTCAGAGAGCCTATCCTCTTCGAGTACTATTGAACGAGCCAATGGAATTGGCGTGCGTGATTCGTATCACACACTCCGCCCCCCCGGCGCGGGTATAAATACGGAAGTGGATGCACGCACTAGTTGCTTTTTCGCTGAGGAGCCGAGAGTAACCCGGGGTCAGCGGTGGTCCAGCGGTAGTGGCAAGGGGACTACGTCCTCCGTTCCCTCCTTCAGGGAACGGTGGGTTGCATACGCAACCAGGACGTTCCCTTTCAGTCGATAACGTTGGACGTAGTCGACGTCGACTGAATGGGGATAACCTTTGAAAACGCCACTAAAGCTGCCACCTTCCAGTGCCTAGACAAAAGTCCCCTGATGCCCCCGCAATTTTAAGGTGGGGAAGGACAGGGCTTAGGCCAGGGAAGTCACTGCTGTTCCTACAGGACCACTGGGAAAGCGTTCCCCGTACATTTGAAGGAAGGGACGCTGCGGAGCCACATGATACCCAGAGGGAGGTAACGTGGAGAATACACATATGAACTGGGCGGAAGTACCAGGCAGTATAACATATGGAATGTCACTGGGGTGGCTCCAGCCTGAGACGGGGGAGACTCACCGGATAGTGACAGCAGAGAGACTCTGCCGAGGGAAGACACGGGCTCGCCGTAGGGAGCCGTATTGTGGAAGAACACACATATGGGGTCGCCGTAGGGACCGCAACATATGGACCCAGCCTAACACAGGTTCCACACTGCTTACAAGGGGTAGGCCTGACATCAGATGTTCCGCACGTCCGACGTCGGAGGGGTGTGGAGGAACTCAACAGGGTTCAATTTTAAGGGAACTCAACTGGAGTAGAAAGGCGCACGTATCCAGTCCATAGGAGGGGAATGGCGCAGCAAGCCGACACTTGAACCAGGCTCACGGTGAAACTGGCTTCATGAGAAGGGAGCCCACGGGAAGCAACGGTTCAACTGGGTGTCGTCCAGCCCCCAACTCTAGAATCTGTTTAGCAAAGCATATCGTCAACGCCCAGGCGGAGCACTTTACACCCATCATAGAGGAGCTCAACACCTAAGTGGACATGTTGCATCTCGTAATCTTTACCGAAATGAAAGCAAGCACTAAGTGGCCACTTTGCTTGGAAACAGCCTTCCCTCTCTGCTGAATTCCTAACAGATATTTGTATAGCTGGTCTGAGGTCTATGGCCTGCGTTCTGTACACGTCTAACCGCTCTAAGCGAACGGACAGAGAAAGCCAGGGCTGGATCTGCCTCCTCCGGGGCAGCGCTTGCAGGCTCACCACCTGCTCCTATTATGGGAGAGGTAGGAACCTTGGGCACAATCCAGACCGGGGTCTCAGCTTGTGAGACTTAGCCGGCCCGAACTCCAGGCACAATACGTTGACCGAAAGCGAGCAAGTCCCTACCCTCTAGTAGAGACCATGCGAGCAGGAGAACTGATATAACAGATTTTTTAACTCACTGCCTGCAGTGGCTCAGGGGCGGTGTCTGCAGTGCAGTTGCACCAGAGATAAGGCCCAAGAGGATAAAGAGGGACGCAAGGATTACATTACCTTGCTCCTCAGGAACCTGACGATCAGGACGTGCTTTCTCCATACTTCTGCATTACGATGAGCGTCGTTTAAACACCGAGGCAACATCATTTTGAGGGTGAAGGAAAACAGCCTACTCCAACCCATCTTGCAGGAAAGAGAGCACTGAAGTTATCGAAGCTTTCAGGATCTTCTCAGGAGAGAAGACGCACTCAACGACTAGGTTCCACTTCTAAGGCGTAAGCACGCTACCCATTTTTTCTAGGGGGTGCTAGCAGAAGTGATCCCTGTGATAGCCACCTGAACCTCCACGTTCAGATGTAAAACCGCTCGGGATCCCCAGGGGTAGAACGCGGGTGCCATCATGCCCCGTCCCTGAAAAAGTGTTTCGGGGAAGTCAGGAAGGCTGTCGATGAGAACCAGGTCTAGTTGGGCCAATAAGGGGCAACTATGGAGACCTGCTCCCTCCTGACATGGCACCGTAGGTGCAAGTGACGGGCGCAAAAGACAGGAGCCCTGCTCAACACAACACGTGAAGATCACTGAGATTCAGGAGCATTTCTGCTCAGCACTGGAGAGGGATAAGATCATTGAGCTTTCAGGAGACTTCTGCTCAACACACGGTGTGAAAAACTTCACTGAGCTACAGGAGCATTCCTGCTCAACACCTGAGTGTGAAAAACTTCACTGAGCTACAGGAGCATTCCTGCTCAACACCTGAGTGTGATAAATTCACTGAGCTACAAGAGCATTTATGCTCACCTCTCAAATGGCGAAGACTTCTCTGAGCGAAGAATTTCACTGAACTACAGGAGCATTTCTGCTCAGTACTGAGTGTGAAAAGATCACTGAGCTTCAGGAGCACTACTGCACAGCACCTGAATGTGATAAGTTCACTGAGCTACAGGAGCACTGCTGCTCAACACTTGAGTGCGATGAACTTCACTGGGTTTCAGGAGCATTTCTGCTCAACATGAAGTGTGATAAATTCACTGACTTGAGCAGACGCCAGGCGATCCTGAGCCGTAGTCACTTTTAGGGGGCTCACTGAGGAAGCGCGTTTCCGCAGGCCCCCGGGCAGCTGAGAGCCAATGAGTGTCTAAGGGTAGTCCGCTCGGACAGAAGCACTGGCAGAGGACGAAACCGAAGGCAACTGAGTGGCCCCAGAATGGTCAAAACCCAGCTGTACCCGGAGGCTGGAGTCACCACTTGCCCTGGCTACCACTGTCGTGAGGCTCGTTGGCGGGTAGAGCGGGTTTAAGAGTGGAACAAAGCGTCCTCAGAAGCTTCTGACTCCAGGGAGGAGGTGACGGGTGAGTTGTGACATGCAAGGGAAGCTTATGCAACGGTCGCAATGTCTAACAACTCGAGGCACGCATGCCCGTGTAGTCGAGGGTCGCCCAGGCCCCCGTTAAAACACGCCCTTTGTACATGGCCCCTCAGTTGAAGAGGGTTTGGCAGCAGACCGGGATGAACTGTTGTCACACAGGGAGAGCTGCTCTGCCACGGTCACCTCGGGACCCGATCGTGAAGCTAGCGCTGAAGCGGTCATCATATGGAGGAAGCCAATGGCTGCATCTACCACATGCCCCAGGAGCCTCTGAAAACCTTTCAGTGGGACCCTTTCTCACTTTAACACCAGCTGAAACACTCTCATTGGAGAGACGTGTTAGAGACCGAGTCCATCTCCAAAACTGACAAAGAGATACTCAACCCGTGGGCGAGATTGCTCTTTCCCAGTTGACCTGAACACCCAACGGGCTTTACAGCACTCGAAGGGAAAAAGAGACTGTACTGATACCTCCATACGCGCAACACACAGGATGGCCTGGGGCGTGGAAGGAAGAGTATCTGAAAGGGTTAGTTCACCCAAAAATGAAAATTATGTCATTAACGACTCACCCTCATGTCGTTCCAAGCCCGTAAGACCTCCGTTCATCTTCGTAACACAGTTTAAGATATTTTAGATTCAGTCCGAGAGCTCTCTGTCCCTCCATTGAAAATCTATGTACCATATACTGTCCTTGTCCAGAAAGGCAATAAAGACATCATCAAAGTAGTCCATGTGACCTCAGTGGGTTAGTTAGAATTTTTTGAAGCATCAAAAATACATTTTGTTCCAAAAATAACAAAAACGACGACTTTATTCAGCATTGTATTCTCTTCCGGTTCTGTTGTCAATCCGTGTTCATGAGTCCGCTGACGTAAGACGAGCTGACGTGTTATCTGGTGCGCCCGAGCTTCGTTTACAGTCTGAGGGAGAGGCACGCTGTAAACAAAACAATCTTCGCAAACATGTCTAAGGATTTCGACACAGGGGAAGACTTGCATTTTTTTTTAACCAGACATATTTATTTGAACCCGAATACACGGACGCACCAGATAACACGTCAGCAGCGTCTTACGTCAGCAGCGTCACTGGACTCGTGAAGGCGGATTGACAACAGAACCGGAAGAGAATACAATGCTGAATAAAGTCGTTGTTTTTGTTATTTTTGGAACAAAATGTATTTTCGATGCTTCAAAAGATTCTAACTAACCCACTGAGGTCACATGGACTACTTTGATGATGTCTTTATTGCCTTTCTGGACAAGGACAGTATATGGTACAAAGATTTTCAATGGAGGGACAGAGAGCTCTCGGACTGAATCTAAAATATCTTAAACTGTGTTCCGAAGATGAACGGAGGTCTTACGGGCTTGGAACGACATGAGGGTGAGTCGTTAATGACATAATTTTCATTTTTGGGTGAACTAACCCTTGAGGCACACGTCCATCAGGTCAAAGCTGCAGACCAATCTTGGGCCAAGATGGTCACGACCCATCCCCTGATAGTATGAAGACTTATTTAACTAGTCTCCATACTGGCTGGAGGAGTGGCTATCTTAACCTTTGCCAGCAGGAAAAGATATTCAACGCACCAAAAATCAGGAGCCATGCTCAACACTAGGTGTGATGAAGATCACTGAATCCTTCCAGGAGCATGTTTGCTCAACACCTAATGTGATAGATATCACTGACCTGGGTGGAAAAAAGCCGAGCCTGAGGAGGGGCAGCAGAAGGTGGAGAGTGTGGTGTTAGTGTGCTTTGCAACACTTACCTGTCTCCACTAGCGGCAGGGGGCGCGAGAGAAGGCGGATGACCGGGTCCTCGAACGCACCAAGCTGCCTGCTGGCGACCAAGGGAGGCTGAGGGATGTAAGGCTATACAGGGTCACACCCGCCAGACTGGTCCACTTGGGACCCAGGAATAGAAAATTTGCTCTTTTTCTGAATATGTGGGTACCGCTGACCCCGTTTTTATAAGGGCCAGCGGCGGAACAAACACACACATAACAAAAAACTCTAGCCAGCCCTCCAACCAGCCAGAGGGAGTGGATCGGTGACCACTCCACAAGCAACTCCTCCATCCCTGGGGGCCCGTCCAGGTTCAGCGTCTTTTCTGCTATCGCTTACCACCTGGCTTGGCAGCGCCTGGAGCAGGCTGGGCGCCCCTTCCGCGGCCGGCTCCACGCCGGGACCTGGGTGTAGGCTGCTGCGGTGGTCCAGCGGGAGCTGAGGCCCTCGGCGATGAGCAGGCGGAGGATCTGACCTCGGCGGGCGGGTGAAGGCAGCAGCGTCCCGCTGAGGTAGGATGTGTCGGATGGCTTCCGTCTGCTTTTGGGCTGTAGAGAACTGTTGGGCAAAGTTCTCCACAGCGTCGCCAAACAACCCAACCTGGGAAATGGGAACCTTGTCCGCTTCTCTCATATCGGCCAGGTTGAGCCAGAGATGGCGCTCCTGGACCACAAGTGTGGACATCGCCGAACCGACTGCGCGAGCTGCAACCTTCGTCGCCCGGAGGGCGAGGTCAGTTGCAGTGCGGAGCTCACTAATGAGCTCACGGTCCGGACTACCCTCGTGCATGTTCATGAGTGCCTAGGCCTGGTGGACCTGGAGCAACGCCATGGCATGCAGAGAGGAAGCGGCTTGCCCACAAGCTTTGTAAGCCTTGCCCGTAAGAGCAGACGAGAACTTACAGGCTTTAGAGGGGTGACGAGGATCACCTCTCCAGGAAGCGGCGGCTGTTGGACACAGCTGCATCACAACAGACCGCTCCACTGGAGGGATAGCCTCGTAACCCTTCACCGCTCCCCCATCAAGGGTAGTGAGGGGGGAGGAGCTACTCAGACGGTTTCTGGCAGAGAAAGGTGCCATCCATGCCCTCGTAAGCTCCTCATGCACTTCAGGAAAGAAAGGAACCGGGGCGGCGGACTGAGAACCAGTATGGCCCGCCCCGATATACCAATCATCCAACCGAGACGGCTCGGGACACGGTGGAGGGTTCCACACGAGCCCTACCGCCTCGGCGGCCTTTCTCAGCATAGCTGGCATTTCTGGATCTGGCTCGGGCAACACTGGTCTCCCAGGAGGAGGCAATGCAGCCGAGTCGTCATCTCCAGAGTTCAGCTCCCCTTCCGATGCTGCGATCGACATACTATCCCCTGGAGGGGCCCCAAATGACACGGCTGGCCTGTCCATTACAGAGGGACCAGCGTGATCAATGGGGAGCTCCACCGGTTGCGGTGTGAAAGAGGAGTGAGGGACCCACGGGGCCTGGCCGGGCGGATTACCCCTCACTGTGATCCTCAGATCACCCAGCTTGGACGGCACCCCAGTCTTTCTCTGGGAAGGTAACCCAGAGGAAGAACAAGGGCGGGGCCCAGAGGCGGAGACTGCACCAACGCTTTTGACAAAGGCGAGTCTAGATCTCAACACTGAGATGGCCATGTTCCCGCAGTGAGAACATGACTCATCCACGAAAGCTGCCTCAGCATGCTGTAAGCCCAAATATGCGACACAACTTTCGTGACCGTCAGAGGGGGATAGCGCCAAACCGCACCCAGAAACGCACGGATGGAATGGCATCTTGAAAAAGACACACTCACACCCGTGTTGCTCTTTTAGGAAATGGGACCGTCACCAGTGCCGGAGCACACAGGGAATGACCGCGGCAAACACTGAATAGTCTTTCAACTAAAACAGTGAAGCACTCACTTCTCACCCTCTAACCAACCATCAACACACAAACACACAATAGAAATTTGATGCTGTTAAAACAGCAGTTGAGAGCTGAGAAGCTCGCGATCACCGCTGCACCACGCTGTAGAACACCAACACTGGGAGGTCTTCCCGCAAGAACACCGACACACTCGCTCGTTGAATACAACAGCACTCTTCAAAGACATCAAAGACGAACGGCTCCGAAGCGTAAGGCAACTAGTGCGTGCATCCACTTCCGTATTTATACCCGCGCCGCGGGGGCGGAGTGTGTGATGCGAATCACGCATGCCAATTCCATTGGCTCGTTCAATAGTACTCGAAGAGGATAGGCTCACTGACGCGATCCCCATTCAGTCGACGTCGACTATGTCCGGCGTTATCGACTGAAAGGGAACCCAAACTCACAGCATATGCAGAGATGGCATTTGTTAAACGAGCTGCTAAAATGCACATATATAACACAAGATAATTTAAAGGCCATGTTGCAGGTTAACCACCACTGTTGATTAATGGGTACATAAATCACTCAAGATATGTGTATCATTTTTAAAATGTCTCAAAAATGGTCTTAAAGACCATTTTTTTACGTTTCTGGTATAATTTTTTTTTTTACGCAACTCTGTGATGACGTCATGTTGGGGAGAAGCGGAGGAAAGGGTGCCTCAGCCTAGTATTAGATCTATGGCGACTGACTGGGATGAGGAAGAGTTGGCAAGAAGAACTAACATGTATTATGGCCCGCAGCCGTATAATTTAGAACCTGCTAGACGTGAGAGGGCAAATGAAGAATTGCCAAGAACTGATGGCCGTCAAAGCCAATTGAATGCACGGTCCGAGGAGAATGAGTGGAGAGTTGGTGAAGTGTCCCGGTGAGTTGCTATCATTTAGCAACGCAGAAATGAACACTGGAGCTAGTCTACAAGCTATGGCAAGCCGTTTTAACTTACGAGCAGCAGTGCACAATAACGACACATATATTTTTTTTACGGTCATTGAATAGCACCGAGTGAAAAATTTAACGTTTTCTTTATATCTAGTGGCAGTATTTGATCATGACGTTAGTTCATATAAGTACCGGTAACCTTTGTCATAGTGTCGTAGTACTGGTAATGTTTGTCTTTGTCATCTAGAAATAGAAAGCATCATGCTAGCTATTAGGGGTGGAATTATACATGTATTCGTATTGTGTGTGTGAGTGTGAGAGAGAGAGGCGCGGGCGCGATCGAACAGTGGAAACATAAAAACATCGTCATTTTGTTCATACAGGATATCGTTCAAACTGCAAAGTGTTTACTTATATTTGTGTACACTCGCAATAAAACACAACATTGTGCTTCTGTCACACTCAAAACTCTTGTCAAACTGTAACCTACAACTGTATATATTTCTATCTAGCTGCTAACGTTAGCTATATCTGCTAACGTTATGCTGTCTGCCTATCTCTCTCTATACTTGACTATCTATATATCTAATCTGTCTATATATCTAGTCTATATATATATCTCGTCTATCTATCTCTCTATATCTATGTATTTATCTATAATCTGCGCTATCTGAATACTCTCGTCTACTACTCGTCGCTCTCAACAAGGCGGGCAGCGGGCTTTGGTAAATTCTCTCCCCAAGGTGACGTAATGCAATGCATTGTGGGGGAAAGGAGAATCGTTGCAAACCGCTGTAAGATAGTACCTACTTTTTTCGTTTTGTGATACCCAACAACATAAAATACAATGGATAACAGTTTAAATGTTTATTACCAACAAGCAAATTGCACAAATTCGTTGAAAAATTAAACCTGCAACATGGCCTTTAAAATGTTCTCATAAGATGTCAGGCCACTTCTTCATTTCACCCCCCACTGTATTATACACTGCAGGAGTGATAAATTTGAACCATCATGTTTAATATTGTTTTATACGTGCTCCCACAACATGGCTTCTTACCTACGGCTAGCGAAACGCAGTCTAACACATTAGAAGGAAGTGCGTCATCGTATTTACTTCTGCGTTGCAAAATAAGGTGAATAGGGTGTCCTGATGCAGAGATACAGGTCTTGTTAAATCAGGGGCGTCCTCGATCCAGCAGATTCTGTTTAGCTTTAACTTTCCTCAACACACTGGCCTGAAAGTTTGTATGTCTAGTAAGACCTTGATTATCTGGTTCAGGTGTATTTAATTATAGTTGGTGTTGAACTCTGCAGGACGGGACACCCCTGTGCTAAACGGTTGCTAGGGTACTCTGTTTGGTTGCTAGGTAGTGGCTTGGCAGTTGCCAGTGATAATGAAACTGCTTGTCAGTATGAATGATACGGCTGCTTGTCAGTATGAATGATATAAACCAAGCGCAATTCCTTTATGACATTCAGATTTGAAGATATCCCTCTTTGGGTTTTGGTTGCTAAGGTGTTTGACCATGGTTGCTATGGCGGGGCTATGAAGTGTTGAAGGTGATTTGTGATTGGCTGTTTGCTCCCCTCCCTCATGTTTCTATGACACTTCTATCCCAAGATATCCCATTTGGTCTCTTTGAATGGAAGTCTATGGAACTTGAATGGTTGCTAGGGCTTGATTGCTTCACAATGATCCTGAGAGACTGATTGGTTGCCTGAGTGAAATGAGCCCCGCCCCCTTGTCTCTATGACACTGTGATCCAGTTATGTGCAACACAAAATTCTTATGCAAAAATAGTAGGAAAAACATCCTTGATCATTTAGTATTTGGATCACTTGATTGCATTTATGCAGTACATTATACCAAACTCTCAAAAACATATATAAATTAATAAATGTTTGACAATGAATTTGGGAAATTAAAATAATTAAAATAAATAATTATGTCATTAAAAATTAATGGTTTTTACTCACCCATGTATTTTCTTAAATGTTGTACAGCTAAAAACAGAAAGTATAAAGTTATAAAGGGTTCATAACAGAATTCATCTTTAGATCAATAATCAGATCAATAATTTTAAAAATAATAATACAATATAATTAATTATATACATCTTTGAATGCACAGCGTATTCATTCATTCTTTTGCAAAATAATTCAAAAGTAATTCATATTTTAATAAAGCTATAGACAAATTCACCTGGTGTTACAATAATCTTCTGACTTCGTAAAAGTTGATTATGTTCTAAAGAAAATTCAGAAAAATATGTGAAAATAACATTTAGAATAAAGACAAGAGAAAACAGCATTGAATTTATAGCTTACACACATATATTTCCTACAGTAGTGTTTGGGACAAAGACATTTTCCTCAGTACTTCACATCATCAATGAAGATTAAGGCAGCTGCCTTCCTAAAAATGAGCTTTGCCACCCCAGATGACAGCTCAGATACTGATGTAATGAACAAACAATTTTCGGTTTTGGTTTACGGAAGGGCATCGACTTAGGCCTACCTCCCATCGGCTTTAAAAAAAAAAGTTTATCTTACTTCGATTGATTGGGTCACGAAAAGCACTTATCGAATATGATCTATAATTCACAATAGTTTCAGTTGTAAGTCTGCTGTCTTCATGTAGATGAAGAGCATGTGTGCCCCTGCAGGAGACTCAGTGTAAAGGCAGATCGGTGTGAATCCACAGCACCAGCGCCGGTGCCGGAGCCGAACTGCAGTGTCGCACTCGGAAGAAGAACGCTCTTGTCTTGTCCAGAGACGAGTAGCCTATAGTTGTGAGAATCTCCACGCATACGAAAGCAAACTTTCATTTCAATTGCACATTCTGACAGGTGTAATGGTATTGAATACATTTTCATTCAAATCGCAGGGATTTCAGGAGACAAAAAAAGCATGTGGAGAAATAGCCAAATCAGCACAATATATTGAAGATCTTAATTATACAAATGCTTTTAATTAATATGTTAAAAGCTTTTTTTTTTTTTTTTTTTAATGGTTGACATTTTAGTTGTAACACCTCCGAGATTATCTTCAAAACAGACTTGATTGCAGATTAATTACTAATTGCTATTAAAATGTAGATGTATCAAAGCAAATAATAACCTAACCAAATATTAAAATGGCAGAGCAATAAAATGTCTGCGCAAGCTAAATAATATTTATTGGGACAGTCAGTGTTCATCATATAGTGATGTCACTGGCTTATCTTCACCTCTCCCCCCACTGTTTAACTTTTTCGCCAAAAATACCACGTGGAAACAAAAAATAACTAGGAGAAATGCGAGAAAGTTTCTGATTTTATTACATTCAGCGTATACAGCAACTGATAATGGAAAGGTTTGTGTGTTTCTGGTAAAGCTGAGGCCAGCACTGCCTGTCTCTTTGTGAGAGAATTTAGTGGAGAAATCAAAACAAATGAACAGCTCACAAGAAACTACTCACAGAAGAAACATAAATTCAAAATGTTGAGTTTATTTATTATTAATAACATATGACAAGTTAAGTAATAACATGACTATGTTTTGCTGAATATTATCACGATTGCAAATGTTAATTTTTTTTAAGTTAAATAATCAAGTGGTTAATATTAAGCTACTTACATTTTAGACACATTATTGATTGTTTTTGTTCTATTTTACCAACGAAAATAGTTCCACAAACAGAAAAGCAGCACTCAACAGTGTTTTACTAACGATTCAGCGTTTTGAACGAATCGGTTGAATCAATGACTTTAAGTGACTTGCTGCCACCTACTGGTGGTTTAGTTTAAACATTTAGTTTCATGTTTTAAAAGTATCATTGCATTTTTTCCAACATTTCTTATATTCAAGTTTATTTAAAAAATTAATCTTATAACATTATTTTTTGCAGTTGTAATTTCGCAGTATACATTATTTAATTTGATTGGTAACAACACCCCATAGTGTCTTACTATTTACACTGAATTTGTTGATCAAATGTAAGCATTTAACATAAAAAGATGATGCATAGATTTAATTAGATTAAAAAATTGGCCTTTATAAAAATTATTAATGCCCTGGGATAAATATAAAAAATATGCAGATTTGCAGAAGTATAGAACACTGATGAGGATATTGCTTCAGAATAAATTATATTTACACCACAAAAAAATCCCCCACACTCAGAAAAGTAACTTTTTTACCCAGGGGGTGTGTGGGTTAGGGTTAACATATAATGAGTTAATGGCTACTGCCTCATATGTTTGAGTATTTGTCTGACTAGTGGAACTAGGTTCACATAATCGGTTACAGTTGTATATCTACTGCATCTTACAGACTATGCATCATTTCTTTTGATTCTCAGTATTTCCTGGAATTTCCCCCAATTGTATTGTTTTTATTTTTTGGTGATCAAAATATTCTGAATTCCTTATCTTTTTGATTGTGGCGAGCAGGACGAGGCCGAGGGACGTGAGAGAACGGCGCGAGGCCGGTGGTGCGAGTGTTAATGAGCGACACCTGTGAGACGCACCAGTCTCGCATCTCTCACGGAGGAGCGGGAGCATAAAGGAGGAGCGACAACGTTGATGATCGAGAGAGGAACAGGCCTGTGTTTTATTTGTGTTTTGTTTTATTTTGGTAGCCAGCAGTCGTCCGCGAGGGGCTGCTGGCGTTTCTTTTTGGTTTTTGTTTGTTTTATTTGAAATAAAGTTTTTGAATGTCTGCCGGTTCCCGCCTACTTCTTCCCTGAACTTTGCTACATTGATCAATATGAATAAATAATTTGTACACAAAAGTTAATTTAAGTAATCAATTTATTTTATTTTAAAATTATTTGTTTCCACCAGTAATCTCCACTACAGCAAGGCCATTTTTCCATGATTACTCCATTAATATGCTGCTTACACACACACACACACACACACAACACACACACACACACACACACACACACACACACAATGCTGGAAACAGATAATGATTATACTTTAAAGATTTCTTATCCAATGTTAGTATTACAGCCTTTATCTTTCAGTTGAAATGGCTGATAGTTCAGAATTTACTGTTCCCTTTCAGTCGATAACGTCAGACGTAGTCGACGGTCGACTGAATGGGGATCGCATCAGAGAGCCTATCATCTTCGAGTACTATTGAATGAGCCAATTTGGCGTGCGTGATTTGCATCACACACTCCGCCCCCGCAGCGCGGGTATAAATACGGAAGTGGATGCACGCACTAGTTGCCTGTCGCTTCGGAGCCGATCGTCTTTGATGTCTCTGAAGAGTGCTGTTGTATTCAACAAGCGAGTGTGTCGGTGTTCTTGCGGGAAGACCTCCCAGTGTTGGTGTTCTACAGCGTGGGGCAGCGGTGATCGCAAGCTTCTCAGCTCTCAACTGCTGTTTTAACAGCATCAAATTTCTACTGTTTTGTTGTGTGTTGACGGTTGGTTAGAGGGCGAGAAGTGAGTGCTTCACTGTTTTGGTTGAAAGACTAATTCAGTGTTTGCCGTGGTCATTCCCTGTGTGCTCCGGCACTGGTGACGGTCCCATTCCTAAAAGAGCAATATGGATGTGAGTGTGTCTTTTTCAAGATGCCATTCCATCCGTGTGTTTCTGGGTGCGGTATGGCGCTGTCTTCCTCTGACGGTCACGAAAGCTGTGTCACATGTTTGGGCTTACAGCATGCTGAGGCAGATTTTGTGGATGACTCATGTTCCCATTACGGGAACATGGCCATCTCGGTGTTGAGATCTAGACTCGCCTTCGTCAAAAGCGTTGGTGCAGTCCCCGCCTTTGGGCCCCACCCTTGTTCTTCCTCTGGGTTACCTTCCTAGAGAAAGACTGGGGTGCCATCCAAGCTGGGTGATCTGAGGATCACAGTGAGGGGTAATCCGCCCGGCCATGCCCCGTGGATCCCTCACTCCTCTTTCGCACCGCAGTCGGTGGAGCTCCCCAATGAACTTGCTGGTCCCTCTGTAATGGACCGACCGGTCGTTTCATTTGGGGCCCCTCCAGGAGACAGTATGTCTATCGCAGCGTCGGAGGGGGAGCTGGACTCTGGAGATGATGACTCGGCTGCGCTGCCTCCTCCTGGGAGACCAGTGTTGTCCGAGCCAGATCCAGAAATGTCAGCTATGCTGAAAAAGGCCGCCGACGCGGTAGGGCTCGTGTGGAACCCTCCACCGTGTCCCGAGCCGTCTCGGTTGGATGATTGGTTTATCGGGGTGGGCCGTGCTGGTTCTCAGCCCGCCGCCCCGGTACCTTTCTTTCCTGAAGTGCATGAGGAGCTGACGAGGGCATGGATGGCACCTTTCTCTGCCAGAAAGCGCCTAAGTAGCTCCTCCCCCCTCACTACCCTTGACGGGGGAGCGGTAAAGGGTTACGAGGCTATCCCTCCAGTGGAGTGCTCTGTCGTGATGCAACTGTGTCCGGTGGCCGCTGCTTCCTGGAGAGGTGATCCTCGTCACCCCTCTAAAGCCTGTAAGTTCTCGTCCGCTCTTACGGGCAAGGCTTACAAAGCTTGTGGGCAAGCCGCTTCCTCTCTGCATGCCATGGCGTTGCTCCAGGTCCACCAGGCCCAGGCACTCATGAACATGCACGAGGGTAGCCCGGACCGTGAGCTCATGGGTGAGCTCCGCACTGCAATTGACCTCGCCCTCCGGGCCACGAAGGTTGTAGCTCGAGCAGTCGGTTCGGCGATGTCCACGCTTGTGGTCCAGGAGCGCCATCTCTGGCTCAACCTGGCCGATATGAGAGAAGCGGACAAGGTTCGGTTCCTGGACTCTCCCATTTCCCAGGTTGGGTTATTCGGTGATGCTGTGGAGAACTTCGCCCAGCAGTTCTCTACAGCCCAGAGGCAGGCGGAGGCTATCCGATACATCCTGCCCCGGCGGGACGCTGCTGCCTTCACCCACCTGCCGAGGTCAGATCCTCCGCCTGCTAGTCGCCGAGGCTCAGCTCCCGCTGGACCATTGCAGCAGCCTAAACCCAGGTCCCGGCGTGGAGTCGGTCGCGGGAGGGGCGCCCAGCCCACTCCAAGCGCTGCCAAGCCAGGTGGTAAGCAACAGCGAAAACGCTGAACTTGGACGGGCCCCCCAGGGATGGAGAACTTGCTCTTGAAGTGGTAACCGATCCACTCCCTCTGGCCGGTTGGAGGGCTGGCTGGAGTTTTTTGTTGTGTGTGTGTCTGTTCCGCCGCTGACTCCTGTAAAAAGGGGTCAGCGGTACCCACATTTTCAGAAAAAGAGCAAATTTCTCTGTTCCTGTGTCCCAAGAGGACCAGTTGGCGAGTGTGACCCTGTATAGCTTTACACCCCTCAGCTCTCCCTTGGTCGCCAGCAGGCAGCATGGTGCGTTCGAGGACCCGGTCTCCGCCTTCTCACGTGCCCCCTGCCGCTAGTGGAGACAGGTAAGTGTTGCACAGCACACTAACACCACACTCTCCACTTTGCTGCCCCACTTCAGGCTCGGCTTCGTTCTCAAGTCAGTGATAAATATCACACTTGGTGTTGAGCAGACGTGCTCCTGGACTCCAGTGATATCCATCACACCTTGTGTTGAGCAGTGCTCCTGACTTGTGCACGTATATCTTGTCTTCTGGCGAAGGACTTGATTAGCCGCCTCCAGCTGGTATGAAGACTAGTTGTAAACTCAATCTTCATGCTATTAAGTGGTGGGTCGTGACCATCCTGGCCCAGGTTTGGTCTGCAGCTTAGACCTGAATGACATGTGCTTCAGATCTCTACCTTCCGCGCCGCAGGCCATCCTGTGTGTTGCGCATGAGGGTTGAAGTATCAGTACAGAGTCCTTCCCTTCGAGTGCTCCAGAGTCCGTTGGGTCTTCAGGTCAACTGGGAAAGAGTTATCTCGCCCACGGGTTGAGTATCTCTTTTTCAGTTTTGGAGTGGACTCGGTCCAACACGTCTCTCCAGTGAGAGTTTGTTCAGCTGGTGCTTATTGAAGTGAGAAAGGGTCTCTCTGAAAGGAACTTTCAGAGGCTCCTGGGGCATATGGTAGATGCAGCCACTTGGCTTCCTCCATATGAAGACTGCTTCAGCGCTAGCTTCATGATCGAGTCCCAAGGTGACCGTGGCCGAGCAGCTCTCCCTGTGTGACTACGTCATCCCGGTCTGCTGCCAAACCCTCAGCAACTGAGGGGCCATGTACAAAGAGCGTGTTTTAACGGGGGCCTGGGCGACCCTCGACTACACAGGCATTCGTGCCTCGAGTTGTTAGACATTGCGACCGTTGCGCAAGCTTCCCTTGCATGTCACAACTCACCCGTCACCTCCTCCTTGGAGTCTCAAGCTTCTGAGGACGCTTTGTTTCACTTTCCCCGCTGTACTCAATCGTGCCGCCGACGAGCTTCACGACAGTTACAGCCGGGTGAGTGGAGACTCCACCCCCTGGGTACAGCTGGGTCATGACCACTCCGGGGCCGCTCAGTTGCCTCTCCAGGTTCGTCTCCCTGCCAGTTGTTTCTGTCCGATCGGACAACCCTTGGACAGACACTGGCTCCCAGCTGCCCCAGGGGCCCACAGAAATGCGTTTCCCCAGTGAGCCTCCTAAAAGCGACTGCGACTCGGGGTCGCCTTGCACCTGCTCAAGTCAGTGAATTTAATCTCACTTCATGTTGAGCAGAAATGCTCCTGAAACTCAGTGAAGTTCATCGCACTTAGGTGTTGAGCAGCAATGCTCCTGTGGCTCAGTGAATTCATCACACTCAGGTGTTGAGGAGAAATGCTCCTGAAGCCCAGTGAATTCTTTCACACTTGTGTTGAGCAGAAATGCTCCTGTGCTCAGTGAGGTTCTTTGCACTCAAGTGTTGAGCAGAAATGCTCCTGTAGCTCAGTGAGTTTATCAAACTCAGGTGTTGAGCAGAAATGCTCCTGATGCTCAGTGAACTTATCACACTCAAGTGCTGAGCAGAAATGCTCCTGTAGCGCAGTGATCTTCACATGTCGTGTTGAGCAGTGCTCCTGTCTTTTGCGCCCATCGCTTGCACCTCGGTGCCAAGTCAGGAGGGAACAGGTCTTCGTAGTTGCCCCTTCTGGCCCAACCTGACCTGGTTCTCATTGACAGCCTTCCTGACTTCCCCTGATTCAGGGACGGGGCACGATGGCACCCACGTTCTACCCCTGGAGATCCGGCGGTTCTACATCTGAACGTGGAGTTTCAGGTGGCTATCACAGAAATGTGATAGTTACCATCACTTCTGCTAGCACCCCCTAAGAGGTGGTGTGCTTACGCATTAGAAGTGGAACCTAGTCGTTGAGTGCGTCTTCTCTCCTGAGGAGGTCCTGAAAAGCTTTCGATCATTTCAGTGCTCACTTTCCTACAAAATGGGTTGGAGTAGGCTGTTTTCCTCCTCCCTCAAAATAATGTTGCCTCTGTATATATTGACGCATCATGATGCAGAAGCATAGGAAGCACGTCCTGATCGTCAGGTTCCTGAGGAAGCAGGGTATTGTAAATCCTTTTGTCCCTCTTTATCCTCTTGGGCCTTATCTCTGGTGCAACTGCACTGCAGAGACCGCCCCTGAGCCACTGCTGGCAGTGAGTTAAAAATTCTGTTAAATCAGTTCTCCTGCTCGCTTGGTCTCTACTAGAGGGTAGGGACTTGCTCGCTTTCGGTCAACGTATTGTGCCTGGAGTTCGGGCCGGATAACTCTCATGAACCGAGACCCCGGCCTGGATTTTGCCCAAGGTTCCTACCTCTCCTGTAATGGGTCAGGTGGTGAGCCTGCAAGCGCTGCCTGGAGGAGGCAGATCCAGCCCTGGCTTCTCTGTCCGTCTGCTTCATAGCGGTAATAGACGTGTACAGAACGCAGCCTTAGACCTCAGACCAGCTCTTATCTGTTAGGAATCAGCAGAGAGGGAAGGCTGTTTCCAAGCAAAGTGGCCCACTGATATGGTTGCCTTATTTTCTGTGAAAAATTCCGAGATGCTCTTGTCCTCTTAGGTGTCGAGCTCCTCTATGATGAGTGTTTTTGCTCCGCCTGGGCGTTGACAGAGTGCTTTGCTGACAGATTTAGAGTTGGGGGCTGGGCGACACCTATTGAACCGCTGCTTCCCGTGGGCTCCCTTCTTATAAGCCAGTTTCACCGTGAGCCCGGTTCAATTTTCGGCTTGCGGCGCCATTCCCCTCCTATGGACTGGATAGGTGCGCTTTCTACTCCAGTTGAGTTCTCTTAAGCCGAACCCTGTTGAGTTCCTCCATACCCCTCCGACGTGCCCCCTTACGAGGCCTACCACTCGTAAGCAGTGTGGAACCTGTGTTAGGCTGGGTCCATATGTTGCGGTCCCTACGGTGATCCCATATGTGTATTCTTCCACGATACGACTCCCTACGGCGAGCCTGTGTCTTCCCTCGGCAGAGTCTCTCTGCCGTCACTGTCCGGTGTGTCTCCCCCGTCTTAGGCTGGAGCCACCCCAGTGACATTCCATATGTTATACTGCCCGGTTTGCGCCCAGTTCATATGTGTATTCTCCACGTTACCTCCCTCTGGGTTGGATGTGGCTTCCGCAGCGTCCCTTCCTTCCAATGTACGGGGAACGCTTTCCCAGTGGTCCTGTAGGAACAGCAGTGACTTCCCTGGCCTAAGCCCTGTCTTTCCCCGCCTTAAATTTGCAGGGGCATCAGGAGGCTTTTGTCTAGGCACTGGAAGGTGGCAGCTTTAGTGGCGTTTTCAAAGGTTATCCCCATTCAGTCGACCGTTGACTACGTCTGACGTTATCGACTGAAAGGGAACGTGCTGTTTGCGTATGCAACCCCCGTTCCCTGAAGGAGGGAACGGAGGACGTAGTCCCCTTGCCACTACCGCTGGACCACCGCTGACCCGGGTTACGCTCGGCTCCTCAGCGAAAAGCAATTAGTGCGTGCATCCACTTCCGTATTTATACCCGCGCTGCGGGGGCGGAGTGTGTGGTGCAAATCACGCACGCCAATTCCATTGGCTAGTTTAATAGTACTCGAAGATGATAGGCTCTCTGACGCGATACCCATTCAGTCGACCGTCGATTACGTCCTCCGTTCCCTCCTTCAGGGAACGGGGGTTGCATACGCAACCAGGACGTTAGCACACTATGAGCATCAGAAATTCATGAAAATAAGCATATGCCCCCCATAACTGGTATAACCTTTTTTTTTTTTTTTACATTTACATATACCATGGGAAGCCTAGTTGCCACCCCTCATTCTGCTCTTGCCCCCCCTCTGCCCCCCCAAATATAAAATCCTGGACACGCCCTGCCCTGTGGTAGTTCTCTAGAAATATAAGTGATCAGATTTCATGCAGTCAGCTTCTCCTCGATCTTTGGATGCCATCCTTTGTTTTGCGTTCGTAAAAGCATTAAATAAATAAATGCAAGTTAATGTAAGTTAATTCTTCATTACATATTTCCATATATTTGTGATAAGTTTATTCCAAGCTATGATTTAATGTAATTTTGGTGATAGCCTTTAGCTATTAGCCTAGCCTTTCTTTGCTGTAGCATTTAATGTGTTGATCCATTCTACTTTGATACGATAATTCACTATATGAATCAATATCTGTATTTGTTGCTATTTTCTATGTTATCTGATAATGCTATTTCAGTAAATTGATGACACTGATTTCATTTGGGGTATTTTCAGATAAGAGTTTCAGAACTACATGAATGTTCCCCTTCGAGGGAACTCGCACTGCGTCGTCGTCGTGACGACACTAGGGGAATGCCCCCAGCGTAGCGCGTCTGAAGCATGAATGAAATCTGTCCAATTCTGATTGGTGCTGCGTCATGACGTAGTAGATGACGGCATAACCGGAAGATACAAAGGGACGCCCAGCACACACACACATTAGCTTTTTTGCTCTTCAGCTAAAGCGCTCTGTGTGATCTGTTCGTCCTATTTACTGTTGTTTGTCCCATATATATTTGCAGTGACATCAAGCACAATATATAAGATGTCTAGCGAGCAGTTTAGACGGTGTGTGCATCCATGTCCGCGCTACATTATGGGCACGGACACACACCAGCTGTGTGTGTCGCGGCTGGCCGTGTTTGATTCAAGCGGCCAGGCTCGCGAGCCTCGCGGTTCTGGGCCCGCGGTTGCTGAGGCAGCGCGACGCCGCAGATCGTGGGGCTCGCAGATGGATCTCTCAGGGGGACACGGGACTGCTACGGCATCTTCCCGGTCCTCTTCTGAGGATTAAGAGGTTCTCCCGCCCCGTGCGGAAGCCCGCGAAGCGGCTTCTTCCCGCGAGGTGGAGGACCCGATGTTTCAGTTATCTGGATCTGAGTCAGATAATTTAAACATCGAGGCGGGTGATGTGGACATTGATCAGCCACTTCACGCGCCTGCTCAAGAGGAGCTAGTGGAGGTTTTGACCCGCGCTGTGGCCAAACTAAGCATTGATTGGCCACAAGAAGAATTGCAGATCCAGCCACCAAACAAACTGGATGAGAGATTTTTTAAGCGCAGGTCTCAACCTCCACGCCGGGGCCTTCCATTTTTTCCTGACTTGCACAATGAGTTGTGCAAGTCATGGGTCAAACCATATTCAGCCAGGCTCTCCAACCCCCCAATACTTGATTTTGCTAACGTGTTGGGGGCGGCTGAGCTTGGTTATGGGACAATGCCTCGGGTAGAGGAAGCTCTCGCGAGCTATCTTTCTCCCGAGGCTGCATCGTCCCTTATGGCCCCGGTACTGCCCACTAAGCCTTGCCGCGATACATCCGCGCTGGTGGGCAGGGCTTATATGGCGGCTGGGCGGGCTGGTAGCTGCCTGCACACCATGGCGGTGTTGCAGGCCTACCAGGCCGACCTCCTCAAGGAGCTTGATGAGGGTGAGGGTCCCTCTCCTAGGGATATCACGGAACTGAGGAAGGCCACTGACTTGTCTCCCGTCCCATCGGCCGCTCCATGGCTGGTTTGGTGTGTGTGGAGAGGCATTTATGGTTGAATTTATCGGGGATGAAGGAGAGAGAAAAACATTTTCTCCTAGACTCCCCGATTTCACCGTCTGGCCTCTTCGGCGGCGCGGTCGATACCGTCGTCGGGAGGTTTCAGGAGGTTAAAAAACAGTCGGCGGCCTTCCAGCAATACCTCCCTCGTCGTTCTGGCTCCTCGGGGAAGGCTGCCTCTAAAGGGCAGCCTCGGCCGCCTGCCGGCTCCTCGCATCGACAGGTGCAAAAGGAGAGTGTCGCCTCCCGCGCCCCTCCCGAGGGAGCTTGGCAAAGGAGGCGGCGCTCTCGCGGTAAGCCTTCCGAGCCTAAGGTCGATCTGAGAACCGTCCTTCAGGCAAAGAAGGCTTCCTCCAAGCGGTCCTAATTGCGGCCGGACCGCTGAGAGATGCCCCCCCCCCGGGGCGGGGCGATTGAGGTCGCCTCCATCCCGGAGCTCTCGGAAATCAGTGCTGTGTTTCCGCCGTCAAGTACGCTTCGGACCTCACTGTTTTCCCGCGTACGCACGCCGCTCCAGCCACCTCTAGTAAGACCTGTGGCTGGGCAGCGAACGCGTCCGCACACCAAAAATCTTTCTCGACTACTCCCTGCCGGTCAGCCACTTCAGGGGGTCGGGAACGAGTCTCGATTAACACCCGAGGCCAGCCTCGAGAGGCTGGTTCCCTTAGTAGATTATCTCGGCGCATGGTCATGCCTTCCAAATATATCTGCGTGGGCCCTGCGTACTGTAGAGCTGGGTTACAGGCTGCAGTTCAGTTCCCCTCCCCCGAAGTTCAACGGGGTGGTCTGGACTGTGGTCGGCCCAGAGCAGGTTCGGGTTATGGAACAGGAAGTTCAATCCCTGTTGGTCAAGGAGGCCATAGAATGTGTTCCTCTGCCAGACAGGGAGTCCGGGTTCTACAGCCGGTACTTCATAGTTCCCAAGAAGGATGGCGGGTTGCGTCCAATAATAGATCTCAGGCACTTGAATCGGTCCCTGAGGAGATTCAGGTTCAAGATGCTCACAATTCCAGCCATCGTGAGTCAGATCCAGTTCGAGGACTGGTTCATCACGATAGATCTGAAGGACGCATACTTCCACATTTCCATCCTTCCATGTCACAGGAAGTTCCTGAGTTTCGCTTTCGGGGGCGAAGCGTAACAATATCGGGTTCTTCCGTTCGGCCTTGCTCTCTCCCCTCGCACTTTTACAAAATGCATGGATGCAGCTCTAGCACCCCTGAGGCTCGAGGGCGTCAGGGTGCTCAATTACATCGACGACTGGCTGATTCTGGCCCAGCCGCGAGAGCTGGCGATTCGGCATCGAGATGTCGTCCTCGCCCACATCCAGAGTCTGGGGTTGAGACTCAACACAAAAAAGAGTGTGTTGACGCCCTCCCAGAGGACTACGTTCCTGGGAGTTGTATGGGATTCCACGACGATGCGGGCACGGATGTCTCCTGCGCGCGTGGAGTCCATACTGGCGATGGTCTCCAGAATGAAGCTAGGCCACAACCTCACTGTGAAGCAGTTTCAGAGACTGCTGGGGCTCATGGCAGCAGCGTCCAACATCATACCTTTTGGCCTGCTACACATGAGACCCCTACAGTGGTGGTTGAGAGCCAAGGGGTTTTCCCAGAGGGGAAATCCGTTCCGTATGATCAGGGTAACGCGCAGATGCCTTCGTTCCCTTGTCATATGGAGGAAACCTTGGTTCCTGTCCCAGGGACCGGTGCTGGGAGCATCATGTTGCCGGAAAATCGTTTCAACAGATGCCTCTCTCACTGGTTGGGGCGCGGTCATGGATGGCCGCTTTGCGAGAGGTCTGTGGGAGACCCGGCATTTTTCCTGGCACATCAATTGCCTGGAAATGCTGGCGGTCTACAAGGCTCTGAGGAGTTTTTTCCCAGACCTCCGCGGCCACCATGTCCTGATACGCTCGGACAACATCTCTGTAGTCGCGTATCTGAATCATCAGGGGGGTCTGAGGTCGCGCCCTCTATGCAGACTGGCACACCAGATCCTTCTGTGGTCCCAGGGGAAGCTGTCGTCTCTCAGAGCGATGTATGTCCCCGGGATCCAAAATCAGGGAGCAGACGTCCTGTCGAGGCAGGGGCTGAGGCCCGGGGAGTGGCGACTCCACCCCGAGGTGGTGGAGGCCATGTGCGTGAGATTCGGCCCAGTGGAAGTGGATCTGTTCGCGTCTCAAGAGATGTCCCACTGTCCACTGTGGTTCTCTCTCAGGTATCCAGCTCCGCTGGGACTGGACGCTATGACACAGACGTGGCCGAGGCTGCGTCTGTACACATTTCCCCCAATCGCTCTGCTCCCGGGAGTCTTGGAGCGGGTCAGCCAGGAAGGGATCAGCCTACTTTTAGTAGCACCCCGCTGGCCGACCCGGATATGGTTCTCAGACATTGTAGCACTGCTAGACGGCCTCCCGTGGCAGGTCCCTCTGAGGAGGGATCTGCTGTCTCAGGCAGGGGGTACAATATTTCACCCCCGGCCAGAGCTGTGGAACCTCTGGGTCTGGCCCCTGAGGGGGCTCGGTACCTAGAGGCTGGCCTGTCAACAGATGTTGTCGAGACCCTACTCAGCTCCAGGGCTCCTTCCACCAGGAGACTGTACAGCCTAAAGTGGAATGTGTTTTCCACTTGGTGTAGAGAGCGTGAGGTGGACCCAGTTAACTGCCCAGTGGCTTCAGTGCTGGAGTTCCTCCAGGATCGTTTCTCCGCCGGTCTTACCCCGTCCACACTTAAGGTGTATGTGGCTGCCATTGCGGCTTTCCACTCGCCTATAGGTGCTGGGCCTTTGGGAAAGCACCATATGGTTGTACGTTTCCTCCGTGGGGCTCGGAGGATGAGGCCTGCGGCTCACTCCAGAGTCCCAACCTGGGACCTGGCGGTGGTTCTTGAAGGGTTGGCTGAGGCCCCCTTTGAACCACTGGAGTCGGCTGAGGCAAAGAACCTGACCTTCAAGGTGGCCTTTCTCCTTGCCATCACCTCTCTGAGGAGGGTGGGGGATCTCCAGGCCTTGGCTATAACGCCAACTTGCCTGGAGTTTGCCCCTGGCGGTGTCAAGGCCATCTTGCATCCTAGACCGGGCTATGTGCCCAAGGTGCCGTCTAGTGTGGCATGGTCGGTGGTTCTTCAGGCCTTCCATCCTCCACCTCATGGGACGGCGGAAGAGGGGAGACTTCACCTGCTCTGCCCAGTCAGAGCTCTAAGAGTTTATTTGGAGAAGTCTTCTCAGTGGAGGAAGTCAGACCAGTTGTTGGTGTGCTTTGGTTCACCCAAGAAAGGGCTGCCTGCATCTAAACAGACAATCAGCAATTGGATTGTCCAGGCTATAGCCACGGCTTATCAGATGCGCAATTTGCCTTCACCTATGGCCGTGAGGGCACATTCCACCAGGAGCATGGCCTCCTTGGTGGCCCTCCTTTCTGGCGTCTCGCTTCAGGAGATCTGCGAGGCGGCCGGGTGGGCTACCCCGCACACCTTCATACGTTTCTACAGTCTGCAACTCCCCGTGACGCCTGGCGCCAGAGTGCTCGCGTCCTAAAGTGTGCCTGGTCTTCCAGCTTCACACTAGGGCGGGCGTGATTACGGTGTGGCATAGTGGGCATTTCGTTCCCCTAGTGTCGTCACGACGACGACGCAGTGCGAGTTCCCTCGAAGGGGAACGTCTCGGGTTACGACTGTAACCCTTGTTCCCCGAGAAGGGAACGAGACACTGCGTCTCGTCGCCACACCTATCACTGTCAGAGCGCTTGCTTCATCGCAAAAGAGCTAATGTGTGTGTGTGCTGGGCGTCCCTTTGTATCTTCCGGTTATGCCGTCATCTACTACGTCATGACGCAGCACCAATCAGGATTGGACAGATTTCATTCATGCTTCAGACGCGCTACGCTGGGGGCATTCCCCTAGTGTCGTCACGACGACGACGAAGTAGTGTCTCGTTCCCTTCTCGGGGAACAAGGGTTACAGTCATAACCCGAGACGTTCTTTAGTCATTTTATTATTGTTCTGATTATTGTTTATTTGCTGTTATTTACAGTTTTACTCCTAATTCATAATGTACCTGGCATCTTAGCAGTATAGAGTAGCGCTTGCTTGTCGTTTCTACGACCACAAATGCAGACATAGTTTTATGTAACGACAAGCATAGTGTTCTCACACCCGTAGCGCGACGCGTAAAAAGACAGTATAAGTAATTATAATAAGTAATTATGTCCCCAACTAAATAAAACCTCACCAATCTGATAAGATCTGGTCCAGTTGCGCTGGGCTCGAATTGATAAAATATAACCGACATTATCACCTGTCGTCATTATTTCTTTGGGAGCTGATGTTCCACATTTGGTAAGGGGCGTGACATGTCATACGCGTAAGGTTTTTGGGCCAATCACAATGCACTGGATCGCTGGCCAATCAGAGCACACCACGCTCTTCAGAACGATGAGCTTTAAAAATCGACATGTTTCAGAAAGGCAAGGCATAGAGGAGCAAGAATAATGTACAGTATGTGTAAAATAATGACTTTTTTTAATCTAAAACCGCGTAAACACATTGCATTAAACCAAATACACAAAATAATGTTATTTTTGGAACCATCATATGACCCCTTTAATAAATAAAATAAGACAAATTCACCATGTACTATGCATCTGTTCACATTCTGAATGCTTCTCTTCTCGTTCTGAATGCTTCTGTTCTCATTCTGAATGCTTCTGTTCTCATCCTGTAGTCGATCGTGTGCTGAAGAAAATTTACAACAAAGACGAGAAAACAGCATTAAATATATAGCTTACACACATATATTTCCTTCAATAGTGTTTGAATGTTTCAAATTGATAAGGTAGACCCATGGCAAGCCATTTTAGCTTAAATTGTACCCAGCGTTACTCGTTGTAATTGCATTTTTACTAGTAAGAATTCAATTAGAGAGCTCTCTAATTCAGTTCTTACTAGTAGCAATTACAATTAGAGAGCTCTACAAATGAATTTTTACAAGTCATAAGCCTCCATTGACTTCCATTCATTTTTAATTACGGCGCTCTACAATTGAATTGTTACTAGTAAGAATGCAATTGCAGAGCTCTGTAATTCAATTAATGTAATTGTTACTAGTAAGAATTGAATTGTAGAGCTCTCTAATTTAATTCTTACTAGTAACAATGCAATTGCGACGAGTAACGCTGGGTACAATTTAAGCTAATGTGACAGATTGAAATATGTATTTGATAAATCTGTGAAACATTTACAGCACTATAGTCACACTATTTTGAATGTGTGTAAAAAGGGTTTATAAAATGTAAATAATTAATTTGTATGTAATTTTGGGTTCATCTGCGATCTATTAGTTTGGCACAATGCGATGTGCAATCGATTACCCTTGTCTTGTTGAACACTAGTAGGGGGAGAAACATCAGCGAGTTTTGTGTTTAATCTTCTCCCCCTCTATTCAGGTATTAATTCCAATAATTTGTTGATTTAATGTTGTATAATGTTTAAGAGTGTGCAGATATGACTTTTCTACCGATTGTGTTTTGAGCTAAATGTTTTAAAGCTCATTAGTTCAGAGGTGCATGAGCTCAGAGCTTCATTTTGAGCATTAATGGCGCGAGGCCTACATAATAGCGTGAGACCACATATAGAGAACATTTAATGTGAATGTAGTACGTATGTTTGTATTTAATGTTTAATTCTGTATATTTAGTGCCGATTGTTTGATTCACGGGTATTGAGAAATGTAAATGTGAAAAGCGAATGAGAAAAATAATTTTAGAGATCTATGCATTTTCAGATAAAACAATTACTTAAAAGAGTGTATTTATTACATGTTAGAAAATGTTGGTACTAGTTTATGCATCTATCTAAGGAGTTGATGTCCAGATAATTATAAAATGCCTTAAAAATACTTAATTGTATTTTTTGTACACTTTAAATAGTGTTGTGGATTAGAAGTGCACATTAATAACAGCACATGTGACCAACTGTTAAATGTGTTTACGTTTTCAGATAGAAGGTGAATGATGCTGTTTTGAAAAGTTGTTTATTGTCAATTGCTACAAGATTCCACATAAAGTTTGCAGTGGGGAAACATCAGCGAGTTTTGTGTTTAATCTTCTCTATTCAGGGGTACAACACTAAAACGGCTTGCCATAGAGAGCCTAAGTCCCTCCCCTTCCGGTGGACCACCATGGGACCTTATTTCGGAAAAATATTGTATGGTAGTCAATGGCGAGAGACAACAAATATTTGGATCCCGTTTGAATTATGCACTGAATTACACATATGATGTTTGTCAATTTAAAAGATACATTTTAAAGTCAAGAAAGTCGCAGTTTGATGTAAAACTGTTGAGGTATAAGACTGGGAAAATACGCAATTACAAAGACTACAAACCCAAAAGGCGCGCATGTGACGTCATACCTTTTTTTCTCAATGAATGAAGCTAACTTTACTGAAGCTAACCTCTGTCATTTTTTCTATAGTCTAACGTTATAATTGTAACGTTACGCCGTCATGCCTGTGTGTTTTGTACCAGACTGCACACACACAAGCTTGGTGACGTACATGGTGCAAGACGAGAGATGTAGTTCATTGAGCGATTTTCACATAAAACTAAATGTTACTCTTCTGTTTTATGACAAACGGCGACTTTCTTGACTTTCATAATTATCTTTTAAATTGACAATCATCATATGTGTAATTCAGGGCACAGTTCAGACGGAATAAAAAGATAAGTTATCTCTCGCCATTGACTACCATACATATTGTTTCCGAAATAAGGTCCCATGAGCCGGAAGCGGAGGGGAGGGACTTAGGCTCTCTATAGAACCCCCCCCCTCTCCCTTAATCACCCGTCATTATTGCTTTGGGAGCTGATGTTCCACATATGGTAAGGAACGTGACATTTCCATCACACGCGTAAGATTTTTGGGCCAATCACAATGCAATGGATCGCTGGCCAATCAGAGCACACCGCGCTTTTCAGAAGGATGAGCTTTGTAAAAATCGACGATCAGAAAGGTAAGGCATAGATGAGCAACGTCCTGGTTGCGTATGCAACCCCCGTTCCCTAAAGGAGGGAACGGAGGACGTAGTCGACGGTCGACTGAATGGGGATCACGCCAGGGAGCCTATCATCTTCGAGTACTATTGAACGAGCCAATGGAATTGGCGTGCGTGATTCGCATCACACACTCCGCCCCCGCGGCGCGGGTATAAATACGGAAGTGGATGCACGCACTAGTTGCTTTTCGCTGAGGAGCCGAGCGTAACCCGGAGTCAGCGGTGGTCCAGCGGTAGTGGCAAGGGGACTACGTCATACGCAACCAGGACGTTCCCTTTCAGTTGATAATGTCAGACGTAGTCGACGGTCGACTGAATAGGGATAACCTTTGAAAACGCCACTAAAGCTGCCACCTTCCAGTGTCTAGATAAAAGCCTCCTGATGCCCCCGCAATTTTAAGGCGGGGATGGACAGGGCTTAGGCCAGGGAAGTCACTGCTGTTCCTACAGGACCACTGGGAAAGCGTTCCCCGTACATTAGAAGGAAGGGACGCTGCGGAAGCCACATCCTACCCGGAGGGAGGTAACGTGGAGAATACACATATGAACTGGGCGGATGACCGGGCAGAACAACATATGGAATGTCACTGGGGTGGCTCCAGCCTAAGACGGGGGGAGACTCACCGGACAGTGACGGCAGAGAGACTCTGCCGAGGGAAGACACGGGCTCGCCGTAGGGAGCCGTATCGTGGAAGAATACACATATGGGATCACCGTAGGGACCGCAACATATGGACCCAGCCTAACACAGGTTTCACACTGCTTACGAGTGGTAGGCCTGACACAGGACGTTCCACACGTCCGGCGTCGGAGGGGTATGGAGGAACTCAACAGGGTTCGATTTAAGGGAACTCAACTGGAGTAGAAGCGCACGTATCCAGTCCATAAGAGGGGAATGGCGCAGCAAGCCGACACTTCAACCGGGCTCACGGTGAAACTGGCTTCATGAGAAGGGAGCCCACGGGAAGCAGCAGTTCAACTAGGTGTCATCCAGCCCCTAACTCTAGAATCTGTTTAGCAAAGCATATCGTCAACACCCAGGCGGAGCACTTTACACTCATCATAGAGGAGCTCAACACCTAAGTGGACATGTTGCATCTCGGAATTTTTTACCAAAATGAAAGTAGGCACTAAGTGGCCAACCTTGCTTGGAAACAGCCTTCCCTCTCTGCTGAATTCCTAACAGATATTTCTAGCTGGTCTGAGGTCTATGGCTTGCGTTCTGTACACGTCTAACCGCTATAAGCGAACGGACAGAGAAAGCCAGGGCTGGATCTGCCTCCTCCGGGGCAGCGCTTGCAGGCTCACCACCTGCTCCTATTACGGGAGAGGTAGGAACCTTGGGCACAATCCAAGCCGGGGTCTCAGCTTGTGAGAGTTAGCCGGCCCGAACTCCAGGCACAATACGTTGACCGAAGCGAGTAAGTCCCTACCCTCTAGTAGAGACCATGCGAGCAGGAGAACTGATATAACAGAATTTTCAACTCACTGCCTGCAGTGGCTCAGGGGCGGTCTCTGCAGTGCAGTTGCACCAGAGATAAGGCCCAAGAGGATAAAGAGGGACGCAAGGATTTACATTACCTTGCTCCTCAGGAACCTGACGATCAGGACGTGCTTCTCCATACTTCTGCATCACGATGAGCGTCGTTTAAACACGGAGGCAACATCATTTTGAGGGTGAAGGAAAACAGCCTACTCCAACCCATCTTGCAGGAAAGAGAGCACTGAAATGATCGAAAGCTTTCAGGATCTCCTCTGGAGAGAAGACGCACTCAACAACTAGGTTCCACTTCTAAAGGCGTAAGCACGCTACCCATTTCTAGGGGGTGCTCGCAGAAGTGATGGTAACTATCAAATGTCCCTGTGATAGCCACCTGAACCTCCGCGTTCAGACGTAAGACCGCCCGGAATCTCCAGGGGTAGAACGCGGGTGCCATCGTGCCCCGTCTCTGAAAAAGTTTTCAGGGGAAGTCAGGAAGGCTGTCGATGGGAACCAGGTCTGGTTGGGCCAATAAGGGGCAACTATGAAGACCTGCTCCCTCCTGACTTGGCACCGTAGGTGCAAGCGACGGCCGCAAAAAGACAGGAGCACTGCTCAACACAACATGTGAAGATCACTGAGCTTCAGGAGCATCTTCTGCTCAGCACTTGAGTGTGATAAGTTCACTGAGCTTCAGGAGCATTTCTGCTCAACACTGAGTGTGAAAGGATTCACTGAGCTTCAGGAGCATTCCTGCTCAACACCTGAGTGTGATAAACTCACTGAGCTACAGGAGCATTTCTGCTCAACACTTGAGTGCGAAGAACTTCACTGAGCAACAGGAGCATTTCCGCTCAACCCTGAGTGTGAAAGGATTCACTGAGCTTCAGGATCATTTCTGCTCAACACCTGAGTGTGATGAATTCACTGAGCTACAGAAGCATTGCTGCTCAACACCTGAGTGCGATGAACTTCACAGCAACACACAGGATGGCCTGCGGTGCGGAAGGTAGAGATCTGAAGTACATGTCTTTCAGGTCGGAGCTGCAGACCAATCTTGGGCCAAGATGGTCATGACCCACCACCTAGTAGCACGATGAACGAGTTTACAACTGGCCTTCGTACCGGCTGGAGGAGCGGCTATATCAAATCCTTCGCCAGCAGAATAAGATAAGCACGCACAAATCAGGAGCAATGCTCAACACTAGGTGTGATGAATATCACTGGATTTTCAGGAGCACGTCTGCTCAACACCTAATGTGATGATTATCACTGACTTGAGCGGGATAGCCGAGCCTGAGGTGGGGCTGCAAAGTAGAGAGGGTGGTGTTAGTGTGCTGTGCAACACTTACCTGTCTCCACTAGTGGCAGGGGGCGCGTGAGAAGGCGGATGACCGGGTCCTCGAACGCACCAAGCTGCCTGCTGGCGACCAAGGGGGAGCTGAGGGGTGTAAGGCTATACAGGGTCACACCCGCCAGACTGGCCCTCTTGGGACCCAGGAACAGATGAATTTGCTCTCTCTTTGAAGTGTGGGTACCGCTTGCGCCGCTTTTTTTTTTTTTTTTGGGGGAGCCAGCGGCGGAACAGACACACACACACAAACAAAGACTCCACCCGGCCCTCACCCGGGGGGAGGGAGTGATCGTGCCAACTCCAAGAGCATCTCATCCATCCCTGGGCGGCCTCTCCGGAATGCTTTCGCTGTCGCTTGCCACCTGGCTTGGCAGCGCCTGGACGTCTCTACTGCGGCCGGCTCCATGCTGAGGCCTGGGTGGAGGCTGCTGCGGAGGCCCAGCAGGAGCGGCGGCCGGGGAACGCCCTCGGCGACGCGGCGGAGAACTGCATCCAACAGTTCTCTGCCGCTCAAGCACAGACGGAGGTCATCCGGCACATCCTGCCCCGGCGGCCAGCTGCTGCCTCCACCCGCCGCCGGGGCAGGATGTGCCGGATGACCTCCGTCTGCGCTTGAGCGGCAGAGAACTGTTGGATGCAGTTCTCCGCCGCGTCGCCGGCCAGCCCAACCTGGGAAATTGGGTAGACCAGGAACCGAACCTTGTCCGCATCCGCCATATCAACCAGGCTGAGCCAACAATGGCGCTACCGGACCACTAAGGTGGACATTGCCAGACCGACCGCACACGCCACGACACTCGTGCCCCGGAGGGCGAGGTCGGGAGCGGTGCGGTGCTCACCTATGAGCACACGATCTGGGCTACCCTTGTGCATGCCATGGGTACCCTGGCCTGACAGACCAGTAGCAGTACCATGCCACGCAAAAGGAAGCGGCTTGCCCAGAGGCCTTGTAAACTCTGCCCGTCGGAACGGACGAGAATTCACAGGCCTTAGGGGGGGACGAGGATCCCCCCAAAAGGCAGTGGCCGCCAGACACAGGTGGACCTGTGTCATGACAGACCGCCCCAATGGAGGGACACCTCGCAACCCTTCACCGTTCCTCCATCAAGGATAGTGAGGGGGAAAAGCTATTCAAGCAGTTTCTGGCAGAGAAAGATGCCGTTCACCACCTGATAAGCTCTCCATGCATTTCGGAAAAGAAAAGCACTGGGGCGGCGAGCTGAGAACCAGCGCGGCCCGCCCCGAGATACTAATCCTCCAACCGAGACTGAATGGGACACGGTGGAGTTTCCACTCGAGCCCGGCAGCCTCGGCAGCCCGTTTCAGCATAGCTGACATTTCTGGATCTGGCTCGGGCAATGTTGCACTCCCAGAGGGAGATAACACAGCCGAGTCGTCATCTCCAGAGGCCAGCTCACCCTCCGATGCTGCTATCGACATCTTATCCTCTGGGGGAACCCCCAATGAAACAGCTGATCGGTCCATTACAGAGGGACCAGCATGCTCAACAGGAATCCCATCGGCTGCGGTGTGATGGAGGAGTGAGGAGCCCACAGGGAATGGTTACCAGGCGAGACATCCATCACTATCCTCCGATCACCCATCCCACACGGCACCCGGGGGTAGGGCATGGTAATGGGGACTCGCGCTTCGCGGACGAAGGCGAGGCTCGATCTCAACACCGCGACAGTCATATTCCCGCAATGAGAACATGAGCCGTCCACAAAAGCTGCCTCAGCATGCTGAGCATATAAGCACATATGCATACATATTTATATACATATAAACATACAGCTCAAACACGTGATGCAACAATTGTGACCGTCAGAGAGGAAAAGGGAACGATCGCATCCAGAAACGCACAGGTGGAATGACATCTTAAAAAAAAACACAAACGCACCCGTGTTGCTCTTTCAGAAAATAGGACCGTCACCAGTGCCGGAGCACACAGGGGAATGACCGCGGCAACACTGAACAGAGAACTGAAACAGTGAAGCACTCACTTTTCCGCCCTCTAACCAACCGTTAACACACACAAACATTTAGAATTTGTTGCTGTTAAAGGCAAGTGAAAGTGAAAGGCAACTAGTGCGTGCATCCACTTCCGTATTTATACCCGCGCTGCGGGGGCGGAGTGTGTGATGCGAATCACGCACGCCAATTCCATTGGCTCGTTCAATAGTACTCGAAGATGATAGGCTCCCTGCCGTCATCCCCATTCAGTCGACCGTCGACTACGTCTGACGTTATCGACTGAAAGGGAACAATGTACAGTATGCAGGGGCGGAGTGTCAATTGGGAGAGTCGAGACTTTTCCCGGTGGGCCGGTAGTGTTTTGAGGCTGCGAGGGCCGGTCTGATATTAGTTATACATTGCAAGTTCTTAGTAACACCATCCGGTGGCCTGGTGTGCAGCCGCTGCCCGCTGGTCAAACTGTGCAGTCTCTCTGCTCAACCCGCAAATAAATGCATCAATCCGCAAATCTTGATTGAGTTCTTAAATGGTCTAGTGGGAGATCTTTTGTCCGAGGTTACGGGTTCTAATCCGCACTCGTATTGTTTTTTTTTTCTCTCATCAAAACTGAATATGTTCATCAGTGATTACAGTCTATATCAAGCAGGGACACGGTTGTGTGCATTTTATTTTGTGATTTCACCGGAATGAATAGAGAGTCTCCGCAATGGCGATAGATTGAAGCACGTGTCTGAGTGAAGACTGTGCGAGCCACAAGAGAACACGGTATCCATGACAACCAATCGCCGTGGAAACGAGCGCTCAGCTTGATTTAAAAAACAGCACATTTTAGCGCTAGATCTCTTATTTAATAGCGAACTAAATGAATGCTCTGCTAGTTAACTGGAGATGTTTAATTTATTTGTATTAGGTACATCAATGTTTGATGTGCCTCAATGTTTCAAAAAGTGGTGGGGGACAATATCGATCCTGAGAAACAGTGGTGGGACACGACTTCACTGGATCTAAACAAATCAATCTAACCATAGATAGTAATGGTGGTTTTCTTAATCTATTTAAAATAATTTTGCAAGGGTTCTTGCTCATTTTTTAAATTAATTTTTTACCAAAAAATACCCCCCACCCCCCCATATAAAATAATGACTTTTTTTTTACCTAAAACCGGGTAAACACATTGCATTAAACCAAATACACAAAATAATGTTATTTTTAGAACCATCATATGACCCCTTTAATAAATAAAACAAGACAAATTCACCATGTTGTATTCTGCTCTTACCGTTCTGTAGTTGATCGTGTGCTGAAGAAAATTTAGAATAAAGACAAGAGAAAACAGCATTAAATATATAGCTTACACACATATATTTCCTTCAATAGTGTTTGGGACAAAGACATTTTCCTCAGTAATTCTAATGAAGATAAAAGCCAATATCTGTCTTAAACCCTATTCGCACAGGATTAGTATTATCTGGGGACCTCGTGTGAATTAGAAATTACCCCCCCACATCTGAATTTCGTGTGGCGCATACATTCGCACGGGATAAGCGAAGCCTGTGATTTTACTCGAATTTACTGACTTATCTCCCGGATATGATGTCAATACGCTATTGCTTGGAGATGTCTTGTCATTATTAAAGGTCTAGCTGTATGATATATCATAAACAGAAGAATGAGCCTTACCGCATGCTGCTATACATGTCATTCATTTCCATCTAACCATTCTTTTTGTTTTTGCTATTCTGATGGTTTTCAGCTTTCTTTTTCTGCAAATTGTATAGTTGTATGGTGTATAGCGATGACCCAGCACCCAAAATACTATCAAAACACTCGAGCCTCCATTCTTCGCGAAAGATGGATAAAAAAGCACACAGGAAACAAAAACCTTGAAAAAATTATATACGACCCCACCAAACCACAGAGATGCCGATTCGCACAGGACTAATATTATCACAGGACCTCGGTGTTCGGAGAAATATGGCAGGTCATTTGCGGGGGAATTTTTACTTTACAAATTACAGACATGGCCGATTCGCACGGGATTAAGATCACAGACAACCTCCGCAATTATTACAAATGACTAGAGGTCACCAGGTAATACTTATCCTGTGCAAATAGGGCTTTACATGCCTATATTACAGTCAACAAGACATACTTAACTGAGTCCATGAAAAAAAGATAACTCAAAAAGTTAAGTTGTATTTACTTAGTATTTTAAACTTGACAAATGTAGTTATTTTAACTTATAAATTTAGTTTAAATAATTTTATGAAAGGAATTTTTTTATTTTTCGATACCAAAGTTCATGTTCACCTAATTTGGCTTATTTTCTTAGTTCGAACAAATAAATATTTTATTTCAATTGTTCTTTTATTTCAATTGTAAATTATTATTTTATTTCAAATGTTTGTCATGTTTCGTTTGACAACTTTTTTCATTCCCATTTAAATTAATCTCTACAGCAAATAATAAGCGATCTGATGTCAGCCATTGAAACAAATAAACTACAAATCAAATTAATTAAATTTGATTAAATTAAATCTCCTTAAAAAGTAGCTTCACTTTAACTTTACTTCACTTATTACTAACCAGATTGACTTTATTTCTTTCCACAACTATATAAGTATAAAAGTTAATTTATTATGATGATTTAAGTTTTGAGCTACTGTATCATTTAGACTCACACAGACATCAAGAATCAGCGTATGAATCTCAACAATGGTGACAATCAACAAAAAGCATCATGCTGCAGTGCATTCTGGGTGCACCAATCAAAACTCACCCATTGATCTCAGCAAGCATTGTGACATGAATTTTAGTAGCTTGTTTTGTGATGTTTGGATTATCTGAATATCTTGTTGATTGTCATTGTTTGTATGAAGAGTGTTGATGTCTAAGTGTGTCTAAATGCCCAGTTTAAATTTATTGCACAAGATGTTGTTTCAGATATTCTCGGTTTGTGTCAGTGTAAATGCATTAGTTATAGTTTTATCACAGCTGAACTTTAGCTAAAAAAGTTCAGTATTGTCTCGACCTCACTACTTTTGCATTTATTTTGAAACAGTGATTAAAACAGTAATTTAAATAATTGTACAACAAGCATTTGAATGTCATGAAAGCAGACAATCTCAGCTGATCTACTGTACTTTGTCAATGCTCAAGTGTTCTCAGTTCAACATTATTGCAATTGGTGAAAAATATTTCATAAATATTCAAAAAGTCAAAGGTCAAGTGCTTAACTACTGCAAACAATAATCACCATAATGGTTATCTCAAATGAAACATTATCAGCATTACTGTAAAACCTTTCACTGTAAATTTACAGTAATTTACTGGCAGCAGTTTCACCTGCAAAGTAAAGCAGTTTTTTACTGTAAGAAATTGACCCGTAAAATATTGTCAGCACTGTTGCACTAAATTAAAACACAATTTAACTCATTTAATTTGCAGAAACTGACAGCCTTAAATTGGCCAATTGCCATTTAAGTATTTTAGCTGATATATATAGTGTGCTAGTTATGTGAGCATGTTACCTTATCTTTTTTAAAGTAAAGTGAACCAAATTAACCCTGTAAGACCCGTGGTTGTAAAATTACAACATCACTTTTAGCTATTCCAAAAACACATCTGCACATTTGGTTTTTTTTGAAAGACCACATTTACATAGCCAATGGGTCCTATTGTTTAGCCTCGCAATGCCATTGGATAGTAAATGTGTATATAGGTCTTGCCATAAGGTCATGAACTCATACAACCTGCAAACTTTCCTGGAAGCGCATCTCCTTGTTTCATTGGACTGGATATCTCAACATTGAAGTAAGTAAAACCCCAGAAATATTTTTTTTTGTGATTGTTAGAATGTCTAGTTCATGTAAATACATGGTTATTGTGGAATGCATGCATCAAATTAGATTTTTAGCTTGTTATGTCTTTGTTGTAATTTTACAACGATGGGAGAGAATGATAGTCAAAATTGCATGTGCACCTTGCACATTACATGGAGGCATTGCACTTCTCAAATGTTCACATATAGGTAAAATACTTACAGAAATATAATGTATTTGATGATTCACAATATCTAAATGTGTTATTTGTTATAATTTTCAGTTTAGATCAGATTTTAATCATTTTAAATGAATAAATTATTTCTGATTGCAGTGTTTTAAGTCCTTTCAGTACCAGTATTTGAAATTGTTCCTGTATGTTAGTAGTAAATATATTTAACTTTTTTTTTTTTATCTGGGGTTTGTTTGTTTGCCCAAATATCTGCTTGTTGCAAGGCAGACACTGTTTGTGGAATGCTTTGGAGGACTGTTATTCAAGGACAGGTGTGGATGTTCAGACAAATAGGGGGTTGCATGGTCCATTGTTCAGGGAGAGGTGTTAATGTTCTGGAATGTTGGGGATGTAAGAGGTCTGGGGGTTTGTATACTCCTTTTAGAACTGTGTGACTTCAGTAGGGCTGTATATAGGAGTATATAAAACAAGCCAATGGCAAAGAAATGCCATGGGTCTGCGGAATTTGCATGGTGCAACTCCGCCCCACCTCGTGGGTATAAAAGGAGGACGCCGGCAACATGCAGATAAGTTTTCGCTTCGGAGCCAAGAGTATCTCTTCACTCCACAGCCATTTCTGACTTTACTCTACGAGACGAGCCACTCTCCGGTGTTGGTGTGACGGCGATCTCCAGCGAGTTCACACTGCCTGCTGATCTGTGCAGTGATCTGCCAGTGAGTGTGTTTCTCCCTGCTCGCTTCAACATCGCAGAGTTTTTTCTCCTCTCACAAAAGAGCTCGCACGCGGCACATCTTTTTAAAGACGGCTCGCCCATGCATTTCTGGTTGCGGTCGACTCATTTCCGATTCTGACGGGCACATTCTCTGCTCTGTGTGCTTGGGCTTGATCACGCTAGAGCGGCGTTTGTGGATGACTCATGTTCTCTCTGCGGGAACATGATCATCAAGTCATTACGGTCAAGACTCAATGATCTCGTTAGAGAGAGAGTCCCCTCATCCACACCCCGATCTACACCCTCCACGAGAGGTGGTCCTTTGGCTGGTGGCCAGGGTGACCTGAGGGTGATGGTGTGGAACAAAACGCCGACGACTCGTCCTCGGCCCACTCCCCCCTCTTTACTGACGCAACCCGTGAGCGATCACGTGACGCCCGCGGGCCCGTCTTCGGACCCCCCGCGGGTTTCTCTTGACATTCCAGTATCGGATCTGATGTCCGGCGCGTTTTGCTGGATTTTCTTCACATAGTAGCACAATAGACTTAAATTACTCCGTCATTTATGTCCATGCAGAAAAAATAAATATGAAAAAATTGTCTGTGATACGTCTGCTTTTGTATGTGTCCACTTACAATCAAAACAAAACATTGTGCTTTTGTAAAATAAAGAAAATAAACAGGGTGTGCTTTCTGCCTCTCCGTCTCGGGGGAACTTTTTTTTCTTGAGCACGTCTGTAAACTGAAACAAAACTCAGCGAATACTATTCACCCAAGCATAAGCTATATATCTTTATAATCATTTAGGTGTGTACTTTTAAATGATCTGATTCAAAACGAAAACAAATTTTCTCTGTTTAAGTAATTTGTATAAAACCAACAACATGTCCAGTTTCTCAAACGCTTGCTCATTAGTTTTAATTTGACCACGCCCACACGCGCAAAAGAGATTGATATGCAAATCTCCACGTGAAGGAATGCGAACGTGCTCATTACCTCAAAAACAAAGCACCAAACTTCACCTGCTTTTCGTCGAGTTTTGGGAGACACGCTGTGAGCTTACATTGGATTTGCCTCAGAAGAAGAAGAACGCGATTTGAAGACAAGAAAGATTTAAGGTAAGAAATGTATTATGAATTATATTAGTTAGTGTTATTGTTGCATAAACTTAACATTGCAGTTGAACTGTTGCTAGACTAAACCGACGTTTTTTTTTATGTTTGATAATAAAACAGCATGATGTAGAAGTAATGTTAGGCTAGTATCAGTGTTTACTCTAATATGGTGACTATTATAATGTGTAGAACCATACTTACTGTTAAATAGTGTGTTTGTAACGAATGGAAACATTTGAAGTAACATATCCATATATTTTTCTCTAGTGTATGTACTGAAGTGTTCCTTTTTAACGATTTATAGGCCGCATGCTATAGGCTATTGTTATTATTATTTGGAATTAAAATCACCCCACATCATCACATACCCTTCACCATACCTAGAGATTGGCATGGGGTAATTTCCATAAGATCATCTCTCAATGCAAATCAAACCAGTTATTAGGCTAACTGAAATAAAACCAAGCCAATCTCTATTCCAAAGGCCATGAGAACTTTATCAGGATGCATAGTATCCTGGATCTATGAAATAACTGGCCTTTAAAAATAAAAATCTGCCTGCCTCTATGGGAATTTAACATAGGGGTGTCCTGACTTATGCACCCTGTATTTTAAGGAAGAACATTTATTTATTTACGATATATTATTCATTCACAAAAAATTTGGTGTCCCTAAAGTTTGAAGTTTTCCTCATTTTTTTAAGGCATTAACGTTTTTTTTTTTTATTCCTTTACCATGGGTGTGTTCACTTATTCTAGGCACTGTATATATATATATATATATATATATATATATATAAAAATTAAATCGCAATTTTAACCAGAAAAATCTACAATGTATGCCCAATGTCGTGCAGCCATATAGTTTCTCTTGTTATCAGCTTGTTCACAGTTGTTTCATTTTTTTTATTTTTTATTGTTTTATTTTTTTATACAGGGACCAGATAACCCACGGATGAGTCCTGCTGACTTCAACATTCACATGAGACTCAACATGAACATGGTAAAATGAAAAATCAAACACCTTGGAAATGACAGGTACTATGTTTCAGGAATGGCACAAAGGTGTGTGACTGTTCAAGTCTCAGTAAGTGTGTTCAATAATGTGCTTTTTTGTCATTTGTTGTGTATCTTTGGATTATGTTGTGTTGTAAATAAATCCAAACAATCAAAAAGCCATTCTTTTTTAAGGCTCTCCTCATTCTTTGTGCAAGGCTCCTCATAATGATAGGGCCTGATAGCACCTAATAGGGCCATTATGGGAGGGTCTTTGTCTTTCTCAGGTGTAAAATGCATTCATATTAATGAGAGATCACGCCTCTTCGCGTAAAGCTTTCTCACACAAAACATGTCATGCAAATTTTAAATCAGTTTATTGTTTTATCTGAATGAGTATGCAGGATGATTTTCACATAGTTTTGGAGCAAATATTCTAGGCTACGTGATACAATTGTCTAAAGTCTTGTAAATAAATAATCAGTGTGGGTTTCATGCCCTTATTTCATTGACAATTCTTTTTTGTTTTTTCACAAACCACGCATAAACGTCATTGCAAAGCCGACTCCGTGTTATAAATATGTTAGACCTATCACTTCTGCCACGAAAGATTGCTTTATCAATAATCTTCCTGATCAGTTTCATCATCTCAGCATCCCAGATAGCTTAGAAGAACTCGATATTGCAACAGAAACTTTTAACTCTCTCTTTTCCAGCACTTTAGACACAGTTGCTCCGCTGCGCTTAAAGAAGATTAAAGAAAATAGTCCAACGCCGTGGTACAACGAGCACACTCAGGCCCTTAAGAGAGCAGCCAGAAAAATGGAGCGCAACTGGAAGAAAACAAAACTAGAGGTATCTCGGATTGCATGGAAGGAGAGCTCGATTGCTTACAGAGAGGCTTTAAAAGCTGCTAGATCTGCTTATTTTTCAACCCTATTAGAAGAAAATAAACATAATCCTAGGTATTTATTTGAAAAAGTGGCTAAACTAACGAAAAAGAAAGCTTCAAGCCCAGAAGTTTCCAAGAAACACAGCAGTAATGACTTTATGAACTTCTTCACTTATAAGATCGATAATATCAGGGACAAAATTATAACTATGCAACCGTCTACTACAGTATCGCATCAGGGAGTGCATTGTAGTCTCCCTGAGGAAAAAAATGATTCATTTGTTGCTATAGGAGAAGAAGAATTTTGCAAAATCGTTAACTCATCTAAATCGACAACTTGTATGTTAGACCCTATACCGACTAAACTATTGAAAGAGATGCTTCCAGAGGTCATAGATCCTCTTTTCAATATCATTAATTCGTCTTTGTCTCTAGGATACGTACCAAAACCCTTTAAGCTGGCTATGATTAAACCGCTTGTTAAAAAAAACGCAACTTGATCCTACAGAATTAGTTAATTACAGGCCGATCTCGAATTTGCCTTTTTTGTCAAAGATATTAGAAAAGGCAGTATCCTCACAACTGTGTTCCTTTCTTGAAGGAAATGCTATCTGCGAGGATTTTCAGTCTGGATTTAGACCGTATCATAGTACTGAGACTGCTCTCATTAAAGTCACAAATGATTTGCTCTTATCATCCGATCATGGTTGTATCTCTCTATTAGTGTTACTTGATCTTAGTGCTGCATTTGACACCATTGACCACAACATTCTATTAGATAGACTAGAAAACTATGTTGGCATTAGTGGAATTGCACTAGCATGGTTTAAATCATACTTATCTGACCGTTATCAGTTTGTAGCAGTAAATGAAGAGATGTCTTATCGGTCAAAAGTTCAGTATGGCGTACCACAAGGCTCAGTACTAGGACCGCTGCTGTTCACTCTGTACATGCTACCGTTAGGAGATATCATTAGGAAACATGGAATTAGTTTTCACTGTTATGCTGATGATACTCAGCTCTATATTTCCTCAAAACCTAAGGAAACTTACCAATTCACAAAATTAACGGAATGCATAGCTGATATAAAAAATTGGATGACTAGTAATTTCCTACTACTAAATTCTGAAAAAACAGATTCTAATTATTGGACAAAAAACTTCCACACGCAATAACCTAGAATACTGTTTAACACTTGATGGCTGCTCTGTCAAGTCTTCGTCGTCAGTTAGGAACCTGGGTGTGCTCTTTGATACCAATCTCTCATTTGAAAGTCACGTGTCTAGTATCTGTAAAAGCGCATTTTTCCATCTTAAAAATATATCTAAATTACGTCATATGCTCTCATTGACAAATGCGGAACAATTAGTTCATGCGTTCATGACCTCAAGGCTAGATTATTGTAATGCTCTACTGGGTGGTTGTCCTGCACGCTTAATAAACAAACTACAGCTGGTCCAAAACGCAGCCGCTAGAGTTCTTACCAGAACCAGGAAGTATGACCATATTAGCCCGGTTCTGTCAACACTGCATTGGCTCCCTATTAAACATTGTATACATTTTAAAATATTGCTGATTACTTACAAAGCACTAAATGGTTTAGCTCCGCAGTACTTGAGCAAGCTCTTAACCCATTATAGTCCTTCACGTCTATTGCAATCTCAAAATTCTGGCCAGTTGATAATACCTAGAATATCAAAATCAACTGCTGGCAGTAGATCCTTTTCCTACTTGGCACCAAAACTTTGGAACAATCTTCCTAACATTGTCCGGGAAGCAGACACAGTCTGTCAGTTCAAATCTAGACTAAAAACACATCTTTTTGGCTTAGCATACACAACACATTATAGATTGCTATAATTCAATGTTAGGCTGCATAGTTTAGATCAGCCGGAACCGGGAACAATTCTCATAAATCCTGATGTACTTTGTACATCATAAGAAGGATGGCGTCTACGCTAATATTAGTCTCTCTGTTTATCCCGAGGTTTACCGTAAACCGCCGGATCCAGGCCATATCCAGATCTGATGAAGGACCATCACATGGACACGACGACAACGCATCCCTGAAGTGCCAGCCTCATCAACACTGTGAAGGCCTCATGGACACCTCAACAAACTCATCTCCATACCGGCATGATGACTCCGACCCCTAACCAGATGAACTGGATAAATATTGTGAAAGTTCTGATCCAATCTGACTTCTGACCTATTATGCCGCCTAAATCATAATCATACACTGTTCGTTTGTTGGCCAAAGGAGGACTGGCCCCCTGACTGAGCCTGGGTTCTCCCAAGGTTTTTTTCTCCATTCTGTCACCTGATGGAGTTTTGGTTCCTTGCCACTGTCGCCTTTTTTCGCCTTTATTCGCCATTGGCTTTTGGCTTGCTTAGTTGGGGACATTTAACATTTAATTTTGAATTTAACAATACTATTACAACTTTACTTTCCTGTTATCTCTGTAAAGCTGCTTTGAAACAATTTGTATTGTAAAAGCGCTATATAAATAAAGGTGACTTGACTTGATTATCTCAAAACTACAAACTTTTACATACATGCTGCTGACATATTATTGTACCAGAGTTTGTGCTGAATACAGTGTAATCAGACTTTAGCTCTGGAAATGTCATAAGCAACAGAAATAAGCACAAATGTCAGAGCATGTCAGAACACCTCCAGGACCCAAAAACACCTCAGACCCCAGAAGGTTAACCCTCTGGGGTCTGAGGTGTTTTCTGGGTCCTGGAGGTGTTCTGACATGCTCAGACATTTGTGCTTTTTTCAGTTATTTATAAACATGTTAATGGCAAAGGTGTAAATTCACTCTATATAGCAAAAACGGGGCTACCGTAATATGTGAGCAACATGTATGTACAAGTTTGTATTTTTAAGAGAATATTGTTTATGCATGGATATTGAAAAAAATAAAACTTTCTGAAATAAGGCCACAAAACACATACTAAATATGTGTCCACAAGACTTTTGACTAATAGATGTTGTGGCCTAGAGTTTTTGCTTCAAAATGATCTGAAAATCATCCTGCCTAATCATTCACATAAAACAATACATTGATTTAAATTTTGTAAAACACTTTTTGTTTGGAAAGGCAATATGCGAGGGGGCGTAAATAATGCTAATTCACACCTGAGAAGACAATGGCCTGTATAATGAGCGCATAATGAGCCTTTCACACAGACACACAGGTGTGTCACTGGATACCAAAGACAAAAACTATATACATACACACACACACACACACACATATATATATATATATATATATATATGTAGATATATATATACATACATATACATACACTGCCCTTCAAAAGTTTGGGGTCGGTAAGATTTTTAATGTTTTTAAAAGAAGTCACTTATGCTCACCAATGCTGTATTTATTTGATTAAAAATACAAAACAAACCCAGTAATATTGTGAAATATTTTTTCAATGTAAAACAGCTGTTTTCTATGTGAATATATAGTAACGTGTAATTTATTCCTGTGATCAAAGCTGAATTTTCAGCATCATTACTCCAGTCTTCAGTGTCACATGATCCTTCAGAAATCATTCTAATATGATGATTTGATGCTCAAGAAACATTTCTCATTATTATCAATGTTGAAAACAGTTATTTACATTTTAATTTCAGGATTCTTTGATAGATAGAAAGTTCAAAAGAACAGCATTTATCTGAAATAAAATCTTTTGTAACATTAAACACTACCGTTCAAGACTTTGGGGTCAGTAAGGGTCCGTGTAACGCTTCACAATTCAATTTTCAGACCATACAATGCAAATGCAAAAATGAAAAATTGAAACCAGACATTAATTTTTCTTGTTTTTCCAGTTACATTATCAATGGATAGTTGCCTTTTTCTCCCTTTTTTCAGTTTTACTTGTGCTACATTGTGACTTCAGAAACAAACATTTGAATAAATGAAATCTAACTGATTTTCTATTTTTCGTCTTGTAATTTGCACCGTGGGCGGTACCATTAGCACGGGGGTGTGGCCGTGACTTTACTATCATTTCATTGATGCAACTGCTTTATGTACACTGCATGCACGTTGAGGAGAAGACGAACACAGGACAACATTTTTCACCCGAAGACACAGTTTTTATTGTTAATAACTGTACGGTTAACCCTTGCTGTAAAAAAAGGCCAAATTCTGACAATATCATACAATTTTCCATTAAAACAGTGTTGCCAGTATTTTACTGTAAAAAAACCCTGGTGGCAAGGTCTAACAGTGTGTATTAAATGTAGAATTTGGGAGCAGCGGTCGAAATTAACGGTGGCCTGCCTTATTTCTCTCGCTGGCCCGCTGGTTTGTGTACTGTGTACAGTTGAGACATGTGTACAGTTGATACACCTTAAATAACTTGCGTGCGCAGCAAGCACAAGTTGTGATATTTGCTGTGCACATGCATATTAGTGTCCTCTTTGATCGTGGGTTATTTGAACAACGGACACATCTCCGAATCGAAGATATCAGCAAAAGTCTTTTTTCTAACGTAAGACGATCACTTCACCATGCACACTCCACAATGAATAGCTTATTTATTATCCTTATGTGACTGTTAAACATAACTGGTATCATCACACGTTATTCTGTGCCCTAAAAACTGGCATATTTCATGGTAGCCTATTGTGTCATGCAAGGTCATTGCAAAATCTAGAGAAATGTGCGAGGTGGCCAGCGAGGGACAGGGTTGAGACACATCAACTGCTACCCCGCGATAGAGTTCTATTACGAAACACGCTTTTTTTCATTTAATTACTATTGCTATTTATTATTTTTTTCTTTTAATTTTGGGCTAGTAGTCATATTGAAGGTTCCATGTTAGGTCTACTCAAAAATAATGAAATGTAATATAAAATAAAAATAAATAAAAATAAATAGCAGTAGTAGGCCTAATTAAATGAAAATAAATTGTAATAAATAACAGTATATGTTTACATAAGGCAACATGTTTCAAATCTGTCTGAACTGATCCCCTAGCTGTCTTTTCACTTTTCCTTTCTTCATAATTGTGTTACAGTTATAAGGTTTAGCAAATGTTTGTTGATTTTGTTAGCTTTTATTCACATCTCATATGCCTATGTATATACTGTATGTATATGCATATCTAATGATATGCTGCATGTCAAGAGTAGCGGATTCATAATTTGTTTTGGTTAATTATCAAATGGCGAGTTCTTAAATCATTCGTGGGCATCGAGGCATGCATCAATATAATAAAGTAATAACGAATAATAGGCTAGCCTAGATAAATACAAACCAGCGGGGCAGCGGGCGAAACTGTTTCACCGGCTGCTCCCGATGGCCAGACCTGAATTCTACATTTATAGCCTACACACTGTTAGACCTACCAGTTGTTGTTTTTTTTTAGTAAAATACTGGCAACACTGTTTTAATGGAAAATGTTATGATATTGTCAGAATGTGGCCTTTTTCTTACAGCAAGGGTTAACAGTGCAGTTATTAACAATAAAAACTGGCACTTAGGGTGAAAAATGTTGTCCGTATTTTAAACTTATCCTCAACGTGCATGCAGTGTAGTAAAGTTAGTCCACGGCCACACCCCCGTGCTAATGGTACCGCCCACAGCGCAAATTACAAGACGAAAAATAGAAAATCGGTTAGATTTCATTTATTCAAATGTTTGTTTCTGAAGTCACAATGTAGCACAAGTAAAACTGAAAAAAGGGAGAAAAAGGCAACTATCCATTGATAATGTAAATGGAAAAACAAGAAAAATGAATGTCTGGTTTCAATTTTTCATTTTTGCATTTGCATTGTATGGTCTGAAAATTGAATTGTGAAGCGTTACACGGACCAGTAAGTATTTTTATTTTATTTTTGGGGGGAAATAAATAAAATAAATCAATACTTTTATTCATCAAGGAGGAATTAAATTGATCAAAAGTGACAGTAAAGACATTTATAATGTTATAAAAGATTCTATTTTAAATAAATGCTGTTGTTTTTAACTTTCTGTTCATCAAAGAATCCTAAAACAAATGGTACACAACTGTTTTCAACATTGATCATAATCATAAATATTTCTTGAGCATCAAATCATCATATTACAATGATTTCTGAAGGATCATGTGACACTGAAGACTGGAGTAATGATGCTGAAAATTCAGCTTTGATCACAGGAATAAATAATATATTAAAATATATTAAAATCGAAAACAGTTATCCTTACGTAAGTACCCTTACATTGGAACAAATACTATAATAACATCTTAGTTGATGAGTTTATTTTTGACCGAACATACTATATATTTACATATGAGCAGAAACTGGCTAACAAAAGCTTATTTGATGTCTATTTTAGAATTAAAACGTTATAATCTATCCAAAAACTATGAAATGTTGTCTTTCATATTTCATCTGTAACATAAACAACAGCGCCCATATGTGCCCTTAATTCATTCACACACAGAAACGTGATTAAAATTTAAACAGTCTTTTTGCGTTTACAGACACTATTCCATATCGCGATTAGAACAAAGCACAAGAATAAAAAACTTACTCACAATTCTCGCCTAGATCCGTCGCTCCTCGAAATTAAAATAAACCAGCATATGTTCTGAGGTAAATGTCCCAGGATTATTCCTCACACAGCCTCGCAAGACGAAATAGTACATTAATCTGATGATTACATTTGTGTTATCGCGTTTATGAGGGGCGTTGACACGTTTGCATGTGTTGCTTCAGATCATTTGCGTTTGAATACCGCGTGCTATCCGTGGGCGTGTCACATTAGCAGAATAATGAGCTGAGAGAACGATAATGAGATAGGCTGACACCTCTCTCTTTTTTATAGATTACATAAACAGAGAATATTTATTTTAGTTTTGAATTAGATATTTTAAAAGTACAAACTTAAATGATTATAAAAATATATTGCTCATGCCTGGGTGAATAGTATTCGCTGAGCTTTGTTTAAGTTTAGAGATGTGCTCCAGAAAAAAAGTTAACGGAGGCAGAGAGGCAGAAAGCACACCCTGTTTATTTTCTTTATTTTACAAAAGCACAATGTTTTGATGTTAATGTGAGTGTACACAAAAAAAGAAGACCCTCTATAGTTTATAATCATGTACTGATTTTATTTATATGACCAAAAATGACGGAGTATTTTAAGTGTATGTTGCTGCTATGTGGAAAAAAAACAGCAGAACGCGCCGGCGCATTTCTTGACCCCAGAGGGTTAATGAGCTGCGCGCCGCCACTGAACTTGCTCTCCGAGCGACGAAAGTGGCCGCACACTCCCTGGGTCAGGTGATGTCCACATTCAAGCCTGTGGCTGAACCTGTCCGATGTGCAGGACGTCGGGCGGACTCGTCTGCTCGACACCCTCATATCCCAGGTCGGCCTCTTCGGCGGTGCAGTTGAGGGCTTTACAACAGTTCTCAACCGCCCATGAGCAGACTGAGGCATATTCTGCCCCGACGGCCCGCTCTAAAAAAGCCCCGCCGTCGGCTCAGATCCCTCAGTCTGCCCACCGCAGAGGGCGCCCTCCCGCGGCTCCCACCCCGCCCGTTCACCCGGGCTGGCTCTGGAAGCTGCAGGAGGGCGCCACAGCCCTCTCCAGCCCCGCCCCCTGCTAAAGGCCGGGTTAAGCGGCGCTCCTGAGATGGGCTGCTGAGAGATGGGACTCAGTTCTTTCCAGGAGCTGGTAGCAGGGCCACTCCTTTTCCCAGTGGAGGGCCGGGGGAGAATCCTTATTCTCAGAAGGAACTGACTCTCCCGTCTCTGAGCACACAAAGTTCTCGGATGACAGTGCGCGCCGCCCCCGGGCCTCGCCACTCTCGTCCCCCTCTGTCACAGAGTTCTCGGATGACAGTCTGTGCTGCCCCTGGGCCATACAACTTTCATCCCCCTCTGTCACCAGACCCCTGGCAGAGCAGGCCCCTGCGGAACGCTGGTCCTTCCCTGGCATCCTCTGTCAGGGTGCAGCTATGACCGTGCCCCCACACCGGGCCGCTATGTCGTCCACGTCCGGGCCGGTCATTCCGCTTCGCTGCACCACCGAGGGGACGTCTGTGGTTCGCATGACTCCGCTGGCACAGTTCTTGGGAGCCTGGCTACAGCTTCCCAATCTGTCCCGCTGGTTCGCGTGAACCATCAGGCTGGGCTATGCGATTCAATTCGCACGGGCGCCTTCCTGCTTCAGGGGAGTCCGCTCCACTATGGTCGGTGGCAATGCCCCTATCATGAGAGCGGAGGTTGCTACCCTACTGGCGAAGGCTGCAAACGAGACTGTCCCTCCAGCCGAAATGAGGTCCAGGTTCTACAGCCCCTACTTCATTGTCCCGGAGAAATCCGGTGGGATACGGCCAATCCTGGACCTGCGCATCTGAACCGCTCCCTTCACAGGCTGCCGTTCAAGATGCTCCTGGCCAAACGCATTTTCGAATGTGTGCGGCCACAGGATTGGTTTGCAGCGATCGACCTGAAGGACGCCTACTTTTATGTCTCCGTTCTCCTTCGACTCAGACTGTTCCTGCGGTTTGCTGTCAAGGGGCGCTTATCAGTACGCTGTTCTCCCATTCGGGCTAGCCCTGTCTCCTCGCGCCTTCACGAAGGTTGTCGGGGCAGCCCTTGTTCCTCCATGGGAACACGGGGGTTCGCATCCTGAACTATCTCGGCAACTGGCTATCCTAGCTCACTCTCAAGACCAGGTTTCCAAACACAGGGACCTAGTGCTCCGGCACCTAGCTCGTCTGGGTCTTCGGGTCAACTGGGAGAAGAGCAAACTTTGCCCCGTGCAGAGGATCTATTTTCTCTGTGTCGACTCGGTCGCCTTCTCCACTCCGCCACTGCTGTCTTGCCTGAGACAATCAATCGCAAGAGTGCGGTTCCACTGAAGTTTTTTCAGAGGCTCCTGGGGCATATGGCATCCGCAGCCGCAACATTGCTGCTCGGTTTGCTCATATGAGACCGCTTCAGCTTGGCTTCGCGACTGAGTCCCGAGGTGGGCATGGCAACACAGCACGCTCCGAGTACCAGCTACTCCGACCTGCCGTCAGACCTCCACCCTGTGGTCGAACCTCAGTTTTCTACGGGCTAGCTCCTGGACAGGACCTAGCGCCTTTAGCATGTCTATTGCCTCGAGTTGCTGGCAGTGCGCCTTGTTCTGCACCGCTCTTACATTGCTCAAAGGTCAACGCGTACTAGTCCACTCAGATATTACCGCATCAGTAGCGTACATCTACCGTCAAGGTGGTCTACGCTCCCGCCGTATGTCGCAACTCGCCCGCCACCTCCTATTATGGAATCAGAAGCATCTGAGGTCGCTTCGAGCCATTTATATCCCCGGAGCCCTGAACTGTGCAGCCTACGAGCTCCCACGGCTTCAGCCTTCCCTGGAGAATGGCGACTCCATCCTCAGTTGGTTCAGTTGATTTGGGACCAGTTCGGGGACGCACAGACCTGTTTGCCTCCCACGACTCGACCCATTGTGCCCTGTTTTCCTCCCAAACCGAGGGCACGCTCGGCACAGACGCACTGGCGCTCAGCTGGCCGCAGGGCCTCCGCAAGTATGCGTTCCCCCCAGTGAGCCTTCTTGCACAGACCCTGTGCAAGATCAGGGAGGACGAGGAGCAGGTAATATTGGTTGCGCCTCACTGGCCCACCCGGACCTGGTTCTCCGAACTTGTACTCCTCGCGACAGCACCTCCCTGGCCTATTCCTCTGAGGAAGGACCTCCTTTCTCAGGGAAGGGGCACCCTATGCCACCCTCGTCCCATTCCTTGGAACCTCCACGTGTGGTTCCTGGACGGGATGAGGCAGGTTTGATTACCCTACCACCAGCGGTGGTGGCTACCTCACTTTCGCTAGAGTGTAAAACGTGTAAAAAACTATCCCCAAGCTGCCATACTTGTTTACATAAAACATATAAAATAACAAGAAAACAATAACTTTGGATGAGTCACTTGATCTCATCCAGTGTTCAATCCTTTATCAAAAGTGTTACATTATTAACACTTAAACTTTACATTACCACCACTGTGAAACTACAGCAAGAGTTCAACAGCAATCAGTTATAGTGAAGTTTTAAAAACACATCATGAATAAAAACAGAGTTATAACATCACTTAGACATCACTGACATCAAAATTAGCCCATGAATTTCAACAATGGTGACAATCAAAAATAATAATACTCTGAACATCACAAAACAGGCTACAAAAAAGTCAACAAAAACATTAGCAAAAAAACAAGCAAATACAAAAAATGGTAAGACCATTACAGCTGTATAATTTATTCATGCTGCAATGCATGCTGGGAGTTTTGTACTATGCTGGCACCCAGCATGCATTGCAGCATGAAACTTTTGATTGTCACCACTGTTGAGATTCATGTGCTGATTGTTGATGTCTGTGTGTGTTTAAATTATGCAGACGTTCATAAGTAGACACCCTGTCTGCCTTATTTATTTACATAAAACATATAAAATAGCAAGAAAACAAGAACTTTACCTCTTTTTTTATGAGAGAACACGGCTATTAGTATTCCAGCAATCACAATGAGCACAACAATAACTGAAATCAGGATGACTGACGTCCTCCAAGAATCAAACATATTATCTGCAAAATAAATCAGTAAATAAGCACATTGTGTAAATCAAACATATTTTACAGGTGTTTACATAATGTTCAGTTCTGAATGGCACATACACATTTGTATTAATAATGTTGATACAAAACTCTATTATAAACGTAATGTTGCTATTGCTTTTAGCTTTACATAATAAGCTGATGATCATTAATTGGTTTTACTGCATCAAAAATATCATGTGAAACATAACAGACAAGTACAGTAACAGAAGTACTTACTTGTGGTGTTTATCAGTGTCTCCAGTATGTGATGTCTCAGTTTGACTCTGCAGTGAATCTTGCCACTGTGATAAACAATGATGGTGTGTTTGACACTGAATCCGTCTGTGTTTCTGTGTGTCTCTGTAGTTTCTGAACTCAAACTGACTCCTTCACTGTCCAGCCACTCAAGATCAGGTTCAGGATACCAACCTTCAGATTCACACTGTAGATGAAGCCCTCCTGAACGATCAAACCCATCTACAGTGATCACTGGAGGACGTCCTACAACTGCAGATCAACAAGAACATGATGTTGATATTCTGGCTTTTTTAAAGTTAGTTGCTTCTGTGAAAAGAACATGTTTGTTTTCACTGGTTTCCTCACCTTCAACTCTGACATCAACAGTGTCAGATCGGGATTTAGACTGAATAAAACACTTATAACTTCCTTCATCAGAGACTCGGACTGTTGAGAGTTTGAGTGATGCGTTTCCTCTCTGTAGTTCTTGATGGATCAGTTTTGTTCTGCCTCTGTAGGACTGAATCTGATCTGTGTTTCTGTCTTCATGATCCTCATAGAGATGCACTGAGTCTTTCAGATCAAGTCTAAACCACTCCACTCTCATGTCCACAACACTGATGTTGGGTTTGATAAAACAGGGCAGAATCACATCTTCACCAGCGACAGTAAATACAGGATCTGCAGGTCCCACTACTTCAAACTGCTCTGTTACAAGAGAAAATGAGGGATCTGAACTACACATCCTAAAGGATTTTACTCTAATGTTGTTCCAGACAAACAGTACTGTTCAAAAGTATTATTCACAATGATTAATAAATTACCTGATCTTGAATCTGTAATTCCACTAACAAGGAGGAGAGTCAAACAAATGAACTTCATCTCTAAGACAGATCCTAACAAATTAAATATGAAAAAAGAAAACATTACTGAAAAGTTTGTCAGCATACATGCTTTATGCCTTAGAATAACACTTACACTTAACCTTCTGTCCAGAAGCGAGATACACATTTACAATCACTTTCTGTTCAAAGAAAATCGGTTAAACGGGTCAAGACAAAACAAGACACAAATACACAATGTGTTTCTACATCTAGTACAAATAAATACATATAAACACGTTGAAGGTTGTTGAATCAGGATTTCATTTTCAAAAATGCAAATATATATTTAATTTTGATTCAAAAACCTTTCATTTATTTACAAGATTAAGTATTAAATGCATTAAACCTGTTGAACGCAAACATGGTCCTCGAGTCACACTCGTTCCAGACTTCAGGTAAATGTGTTTCTGATTCTTCCATGACTTACCTTCAACTCAACATTCACTGTGTTCTCAAGACTGTCTTAATAAATTGTGCCCATATGAAGGTTTGTACGATCGTAAGGAGATTCTTCCTGGTTTATTTCCTCTTTCTCTTGAAACGCCTGAACAGACACAGTCCCTCCCATCATTCAGGCTGATAAACCTGCTGTCGTTTCTTCTGTCACTGACACTCCTCACTGTATTCTGATGTTAAATATAGCAGACATGTTACATGGAATTAAATGAAAATGTGAACACAAATGTGGATGATGAAACAATATATGCATCCACAAATATAGGATTTATCTTAAATTCTCCCATGCGTGTTGCATCTTACAACTGTCGGGGGTTGTGTGTCGGCAGCAGCGCAGGGGACAGAGCTAGGCGCGTAGTTGACGATAATTTGTTGCAAAGCTGTGACATTTTATGTTTACAGGAAACTTTTTTGCCTAAACAAGATTTGGGCAGATTAAACTCTTTTAAAGACAATTTCTACGGTGCTGGTGAATCTACAACTGATCTCTCAATGGGAATAGTGAGAGGAAGGATAGCAGGAGGAGTGGCTATCCTTTGGCACAAAACATTGGACTCAGTGATAAAAGTTATAAGGCTTGAAGTTGACCGGTGCATTGCAGTACAGTTAAAGATTAACAGTAAAGAGTTTATTATCCTTAACATATATACACCATATGAGTGTCAGCAGAATGAGGATGAATACTTGCATAGACTTGCTTTTATAAATTCTTTTATTCATTATAATCATTCCATGAGTGTATATGTGGTTGGTGATATGAATGCTGATCTTTCAGACAGAAGTTCATTATTTGCTAAACATATGCTACAGTTTTGTGAAGACAATAACCTTATATTAGAGGTTAAAATAACCTTAAAATTACATTTTAAAATGTATTTGTGGAAGATGGCGCCGACTGTCATGGCATGCCGTTTCTCTGCCCCTGTTTTTGTCTCATCATCATTGTTTGTGCCATTTATTTTGCTTCTGGTAGCGTCTCTGCTGGTGAGTAGCGCTAAATCGTCGCTGGTTTATGGGCGCCAGGCACTGTTCGATATTTGGGATTCTTTTGGGAGACTTTCCAGTGTTGAGGGTGGAAATGGTGCGGGTCTGCCATTTTTCCTGGTCGTGGTGCCGGAGGAACTTTGCCGCTAAGACGCGGCTTTCCTGCCCCGGGTGAGATCTCTCAGGAGACGTCAGCGTGCTCGCGGTACACGCTCTGGAAAGCGTGTTACATTTACATTTACATTTACATTTACATTTATTCATTTAGCTGACGCTTTTATCCAAAGCGACTTACAATTGCTATGTATGTCAGAGGTCGCACGCCTCTGGAGCAATTAGGGGTTAAGTGTCTTGCTCAGGGACACATTGGTGTCTCACAGTGGATTCGAACCCGGGTCTCTCACACCAAAGGCATGTGTCTTATCCACTGTGCCATCACCACCCCTCAAGCTAAAAACATTGCTGAGAAGGACTTATATGGACCCGAATGTTGGTATGCCTGCATGCTATGGGTATCTGGATTTGGTGCATCGGCAGCGGTGTGTTCAACCTGTTTGCCCGGCGCGCCCGGCGTCTGATCAGCTGTTGCGGCCCTATTGGGTTGAGAGGAGGCGATGCAGAGGAGGCGGTGTGTGTGTGAATAACCTGCATGTACTGGATTGCAATATGTCATCGGTCGCTGGAGAAATAAAGGTCCAGATGGGTCTTCTGAATGTCCGGTCATTGTCAAACAAGACATTTGTTCTTCGCGAACTTTGTTACTCCCATGCTCTAGATTTTATGTTCATAACCGAGACGTGGATGCGTGAGGGTGATGAATCGCCCCTGATTGAACTTTGTCCTCCTAACACCAGCTTTTTCAGCACTCCGAGACTTTCTGGAAGAGGAGGGGGGATTGTCTCACTTTTTAAGGACAGTTTTAAATGCAAACGGATTTTAAACTGTGATCCTTATTCTAGTTTTGAATCGCAGCTTTTTACTATAATTAAACCTTCTGTGGTTTTGATTGCTGCAATTTATCGCCCACCTAAGTACAATGACAACTTTATTTTTGAGTTTGCTGACTTTTTATCTAGGTTCATTCTGCAGTATGAGAGGATTTTAATTGTTGGTGATTTTAATATCCATATTTGTTGTGATGATAAGCCATTAGTTAAAAACTTTTTAAACGTCATTGAGTCTTTTAGTTTCACACAATTTGTGTCTGAATCTACACATCAGCGTGGTCATACATTGGATTTAGTGCTAAGCTATGGTTTGTCTGTGTCAGTTAATAATATCAGTGCCTTACCAATTTCAGATCATTTGCTGATATTATTTGACATGTTTATCCCTAATTCATTTAGTATGGGGAAAATGGTGCAGAAGACAAGGTTATCTCGTTATATTAGCACTAATGCTTTACTTGATCTAACGCTGAAACTACCAGATGTGATGGATCCAGTTTTTAGCCAAGCCTTTTCAGTGGACTGTCTAGCAGATAATTTTAATGGTGCACTCCGGGACTTGTTGGAGTGGGTAGCCCCTGCCAAGACACGGAAGTGTGCTCCAAAAAATCATACACCTTGGCTAAATGATGAGTTATTGACTCTCAGAAAGTGCTGTAGAAAAGTTGAACGTCAATGGCGCCATACTAAGCTTGAAGTTTATTACAGGGCATGGCATGACAGTCTGACCACCTATCAGACTAGGATGGCTACTGTTAAGGCAGCCTATTTTTCTAATGTGATTATGAATAATAAGCATAACCCTAGACTTTTATTTGAAACTGTTAATAGACTTACACAGTGTCAGCAGCCGGTAAATACTATGGATTTGTCAGCACATGATTTTATGATGTATTTTTATGAGAGAGTTAATGACATCCGCACTATGATACCCCAGTCTGAGGTTGGGGGTTTAGACTGCGCTATCACAGGACCATCTTCTGCTGGAGAGGGCTACCATGAGTTTGAGCCGATTTCTTTAGCCGAGTTGACTAAAATCAGAATCAGAATCAGAAAGAGCTTTATTGCCAAGTGTGCTTGCACACACAAGGAATTTGTTTTGGTGGGAAGAAACATAATACTACAAATTATAAGAATAAAGAATAAAAATATAAAAATATAAATATATGAGAATAAAAGTATCACAGTTGGGTTTAGTCAGAATAGACATTTCCAGATTTACAGATTATGAACATATTTACAGTGTTTTGAATATTATAAATAAATAAATCTACATATAAGTATCACCTGAGTTGTAGGATTTTGCACTAAACAGTGGGAGTATTGCACTTAAAGGCGTATGCCTTGGGAGGTGTGTTAACTGTTCAGGAGGGAAATGGCCTGTGGGAAGAAACTGTTCCTGTGCCGAGATGTTCTAGTGGCCAGTGATCTGAGTCGCCGTCTTGACGGTAACAATTCAAACAGGAGGTGTCCAGGGTGAGTGGAGTCTGTGATGATTTTACCTGCTCTCTTCCTCACTCTGGAAGAGTACAGGTCCTGGAGGGTTGGCAGGGGGGCACCAATGATCCTCTTCGCAGTCCGGACTGTCCGTTGTAGTCTCCTGATGTCTGATTTGGTAGCTGAACCAAACCAGACAGTGATGATGTGCATAAGACAGACTCAATGATGGCTGAGTAGAACTGAATCAGCAGCTCCTGTGGCAAGTTGAACTTCCTCAGCTGGCGAAGGAAGTACAGTCTCTGCTGGGCCTTTTTCACAGTGGAGTCAATGTGATTGTCCCACTTCAGGTCCTGAGAGATGGAAGTGCCCAGGAACCTGAATGACTCCACTGCTTCCACAGTGCTGTTCATGATGGTGAGTGGGGGGAGTGCTGGGCTGTTCCTCCTGAAGTCCACTGTTTTGAGCATGTTCAGCTCAAGGTTGTTATAACTGCACCAGACAGCCAGCTGTTCAACCTCCAGTCTGTAAGCAGACTTGTCACCGTTCCGGATGAGACCGATGACAGTGGTGTCATCGGCAAATTTCAGGAGCTTGACAGAGGGGTCTTTAGAAGTGCAGTCATTAGTGTACAGGGAGAAGAGCAGTGGGGAGAGAACGCACCCTTGGGGGGCACCAGTGCTGGTGGTGAGAGTCCTGGATGTGTGTTTCCCCAGTCTCACTCGCTGCTGCCGGTCCGTCAGGAAGCTGGAGATCCACTGACAGATCGAGGATGGTATGGAGAGCTGGGTCAGTTTGGCTGTGAGAAGGTCAGTCATGATGGCATTGAAGGCCGAACTGAAATCCACAAAGAGGATCCTTGCATAAGTCCCAGGTCTGTCGAGATGTTGCAGGATATAATGCAGTCCCATGTTGACTGCATCATCCACAGACCTGTTTGCTCTGTAAGCAAACTGAAAGGGGTCCAGCAGGGGTCCAGTGATGTCCTTCAGGTGGGCCAGCACCAGTCTTTCAAACGACTTCATGACCACAGATGTGAGAACGACAGGTCTGTAGTCATTAAGTCCAGTGATTTTGGGTTTTTTGGGGACAGGAATGATAGTGGAGCGTTTGAAGCAGCAGGGAACTTCACACTGCTCCAATGATCTATTGAAGATCTGCGTGAAGACCGGGGCCAGTTGGTCAGCGCAGGCTTTTAAACAAGAAGATGAGATGCCGTCTGGGCCTGAGGCTTTCCTAGTCTTCTGTTTTTTGAAGACTCGGCTCACGTCCTCCACACAGACCTTAAGCTCAGGTAGGATGGCAGGAGGGGAGAGTAATGGGGGTGCAGGAGGTGATGGTGAATGTGTGAAGTGCAGATCAGACCGGGTGTGTGGTGTGAATGAGGGCTTTTCAAACCTGCAATAAAATGAATTTAAATCGTCAGCCAGGTGTTGATTGTCCACAGATCGGGGGGAAGGTGACTTGTAGTTGGTGATGTTCCTCAGGCCAGACTGATGATGGGTCGTTGGATGAAAACTGGTTTTCCAGTTTTTCAGAGTAGTTCCTTTTAGCAACTCTGATCTCCTTTGTCAGTCTGTTTCTGGCCTGGTTATACAAGATTTTATCCCCACTTCTGTAAGCATCATCTTTGGCATGACGAAGGTGTTTGAGTTTCCCAGTAAACCATGGTTTATCATTAGAGAATGATAAGAATGTCCTGGTAGAAATGCATGTATCCTCACAGAAACTTATATATGATGTTACAGTATCTGTGAGCTCATCCAGATCGGTGGTAGCAGCTTCAAAAACAGTCCAATCAGTGCACTCGAAGCAGGCCTGTAGATCCTGCTCTGCTTCGTTAGTCCATCTTTTAACAGTCCTTATCACAGGTTTAGCTGATTTCAGTTTCTGCCTGTAGGTCGGAATAAGATGAACCAAACAGTGATCAGAGAGCCCTAAAGCTGCCCGTGAGACTGAGTGATACGCATTCCTTATTGTGGTGTAACAGTGGTCCAGTATATTACTGTCTCTTGTGGGACATGTAACATGCTGTCTGTATTTTGGTAGTTCACGGGAAAGATTTGCTTTGTTAAAATCCCCAAGAATTATTAGAAGAGAGTCTGGGTGCCTTTGTTCCGTTTCAGCTATTTGTTCAGCCAGCTGTTGTAGCGCCGCGCTCACGCACGCGTCTGGAGGGATGTAAACATTCACAAGAATGAAAGAGGAAAACTCCCGTGGTGAGTAGAAAGGTTTGCAATGAATGAAATGGGTCTCTAAGTTAGGAGAGCATATCTTGTTCAGTGTTGTTATATCTGAACACCAATTTTCGTTAATGTAGAAACACAATCCACCACCTCTCGTTTTCCCCGTTAGCTCTGCGATGCGATCCGCTCGGAACAGCTGGAAGCCCGGCAGATGTATTGCGTTGTCCGGTATGGCTTCACTCAGCCAGGTTTCAGTGAAGCATAGAGCGGCAGAGTTAGAAAAATCCTTGTTAATCCTTGTGAGGAGAAGTAGTTCGTCCATTTTGTTAGGAAGGGATCGGAGGTTCGCGAGATGAATACTGGGGAGTGCAGTGCGCAGGCCGCGCTCGCGGAGTTTAACCAGCGCGCCGGCTCGCTTTCCTTGTTTGCGTCTGACCGCGCGTTTGAACAACACCGCTGCCCCACCGACGAGAATGTCCAGCAAAACGTCTGAATAATCAAAAACTGTATAGAAGTTTTCTGGTGTGTGTTTCCTAATGTCCAGTAGTTCGTCTTTGGTGAAGCTGATAGGAAAATAATGACTAAACACAGGACAAACTAACAAAAACAACACAATAGCTGGAGAGCGACACACCGAGGCAGCCATCTGCGGCGCCATCTTGAATGTAACAATTTTGCATCTTGAATGTAAAATTATCGTATCTGCAAGAGGGACCACTTGCTCTTTGGATCCTTTGCCTGCCTGGGTTGTTAATGAACTATGGCCAACATTAGGACTGTATGTTTTAGCTGTTTTAAACCTTTCGCTCTCCACAGGAGTTTTTCTGGCTTGCTTTAAATCTGCGGTGGTTAAACTACTTTTGAAGAAACCAAATCTGGATATAAACTCGTTGGAAAATTATAGACCTGTTTCTAATTTGGCCTTCTTAGCTAAAGTATTTGAGAAAGTGGTCTCAAATCGGCTTTTAAAGTATCTGTCATCTAATAATCTTTTTGAGCCGCTGCAGTCTGCTTTCCGAGCAAAACACTCAACTGAAACAGCACTCACAAAGGTGGTAAATGATCTGTTACAGGCTGCTGACTCAGACTTAACATCTGTCCTTTTGTTGTTGGACCTTAGTGCAGCTTTTGATACTGTGGACCACAGTATTCTTTTGGATAGAATTGAGAAATACTTCGGCATCTCTGGTCAGGTGCTTAAGTGGTTGAGGTCCTACCTCTCAGAGAGATCTCAATGTGTGTTTTATAATAACACATTTTCAGACCCTTTCCCTCTTCAGCACGGGGTTCCACAGGGTTCAGTCCTTGGTCCACTGTTGTTTTCGTTATACTTATGTGAGGAAAAAACAGGAGGATGCAAGATGCAAGTAAAATCCAGTTTATTAAAGAGTTAGTCAGATGTTAGACACAGGTCGGGGCAAACACTCAGGTGGTAAGTGAAGCAGGGACGAGATGGCGATCCGGTGGTGGTGCTGTGATGAGCGTGCTCGAGTGAAACCCAGGAACCGTGGAACATCCAGACGACACGAGGAACTGACGAAAATCCAGAAGAAGAACTGAAACAGCCGAGGCACGAGAACAGGACACACACCGAGGAACAACCACAACGATCTGACAACAAGAGAGAGAAAATGCTGGGCATAAAAAGGAACTGGAATTGATGACAGCTGGTGACACTAATCAACACAACGAGTAACCACACCCACACAATTACACTCACGCAGACACTTCAGCATGAGACAGCCGATTAGTGAACCGTGACAGTACCCCTCCTCCTAAGAACGCCTCCTGGCGTTCTCAGACTCCCTTACCTGTCGATTGTAATCATCGATCAGGGAGTGATCTAGGATGTCTCTAGCAGGTACCCAACTTCTCTCCTCCGGACCGTAACCCTCCCAGTCCACCAAGTACTGAAATCCGCGTCCCCTCCGTCTCGAGTCCAGAATACGATGTACCGAATAAGTAAGTTCCCCATCTACGAGTCGCGGCGGGGGGGGAACAGGGGCGGGCGGATTAATGGGAGAATAAAACACGGGCTTGATCTTTGATACGTGAAAGGCGGGGTGAATTCTCCTGTACGCTGGAGGGAGTTTGAGTCGGACTGTCACCGGACTAATAATCTTGGTGACAGGGAACGGGCCGATAAATTTGGGAGCTAACTTGTTAGAAACGGAACGGAGCGGAATATTTCTGGTAGAAAGCCACACCTTTTGACCCACGACGTATACGGGAGGCCTTGACCGGTGGCGATCGGCCCTGGCCTTCATGGCCCCCCCGCTTGGAGTAGAGTCTCATGGGCTCTAGTCCAAGTGCGGCGGCACCTCTGGACGAAAGCGTGAGTGGAGGGGACCGCGACTTCGGATTCCAGACTCGGAAAAATTGGTGGCTGGTAACCTAAACTACACTTAAACGGAGAGAGACCCGTAGATGACACTGGTAACGAGTTATGGGCGTACTCCACCATAGAAAGTTGTTGACTCCAGGACGAAGGATTCTTGGCTACCAAACATCGCAACATTCTCTCAAGATCTTGGTTGGCCCGCTCAGACTGACCATTGCTCTGGGGATGATAACTCGAAGACAGACTGACCGTGGCCCCCAATAACTTACAGAACTCCTGCCAAAATTTGGACACAAATTGGGAACCCCTGTCAGAGACCACGTCCGTCGGGAGGCCATGTAACCGAAAGACGTGATCAATGACCGTGACCGCTGTCTCCTTGGCTGAAGGTAATTTGGGCAAGGGAATGAAATGTGCTGCCTTCGAGAACCGGTCCACTACGGTTAAAACAACCGTCATGCCATTGGAGGGCGGGAGGGCGGTGACAAAATCTAGCGCGATGTGGGACCAGGGTCTCGAAGGGACAGACAACGGTCGAAGTAACCCATCCGGAGGTTGGTTAGATGTCTTCCCAGTGGCACAGACTGAGCAGGCCAAAACAAAATCGTGAATATCGCGAGCCATTAACGGCCACCAGAATCGTTGCTTAACTAAATAACTGGTGCGAGTCACTCCTGGATGACAAGCCACGTTGGAGCAATGGCCCCATCGAATAATGTCAGACCGTAACCCCTCCGGAACAAACAACCGATTCGGTGGGCAACCGGGTGGAGGCGTTACCCCTTCTAAGGCCATCTTGACCTTCGACTCGACCTCCCATACGAGTGTGGAGATAACTATTTTCTCAGGTAAAATACACTCGGGAGTCACCGGGCGTTCGGATGGATCAAAAATACGAGATAAAGAGTCGGGTTTGATGTTTTTGGAACCCGGGCGGTATGAGAGAACAAAGTCAAAACGTCCGAAAAAAAGTGCCCACCGAGCCTGCCTGGAGTTGAGTCTTTTAGCAGAACTAATATATTCAAGGTTCTTGTGATCGGTCCAAACGATAAAGGGTACCCCTGAACCCTCTAACCAATGGCGCCACTCCTCCAACGCTAACTTGACCGCCAACAACTCTCTGTTACCAATGTCATAGTTACGTTCGGCAGACGATAATCGATGAGAAAAAAACGCGCAGGGATGCATCTTGTCGTCTGAGGAAGCGCGTTGTGAAAGCACTGCTCCTACTCCCACCTCTGACGCGTCGACCTCCACCACGAACTGACGTGTGGGATCAGGGGTGACAAGAATGGGAGCCGAAACGAAGCGACTCTTGAGGTTGGTGAACACTGCCTCGGTAGTGTTCGACCACCTGAACGTCGTTCGGGGGGAGGTCAAGGCAGTCAGAGGTGCGACTAGTTGGCTGAAATTACGAATGAAACGCCGGTAAAAATTGGCGAACCCCAGAAACCACTGTAGGGCCTTACGGGAATCTGGACTTGGCCAATCTACCACAGCCTTAACCTTGTCAGGATCCATGCGCACTCCCTCAGAGGAGATGATGTACCCTAGGAAGGGAACAGACTGTGCATGAAATGCGCATTTCTCCGCCTTGACAAAAAGCCCATTCTCTAACAGTCTCTGGAGCACTCGTCTGACGTGTTGAACGTGTTCCTGGAGAGACGAAGAAAAAATCAATATGTCATCCAGGTAAACATATATGAACTGATCTACCATGTCTCTCAACACGTCATTAACGAGTGCCTGGAAAACCGCTGGGGAGTTGGAAAGCCCGAAAGGCATAACCAAGTATTCAAAGTGCCCCCTAGGGGTATTAAAAGCGGTTTTCCATTCGTCCCCCTTCCTGATGCGAACCAAATGATATGCATTACGTAAGTCCAGTTTCGTGAAAATGGATGCTCCCTGCAACCTCTCGAAAGCTGAAGACATCAACGGCAAAGGATAAGAATTCTTTATCGTGATGTTGTTCAGCTCTCGGTAATCAATGCAAGGTCGCAGAGAACCATCCTTCTTCCCAACGAAAAAAGAACCCCGCCCTCGCAGGAGAAGAGGAAGGCTGGATGAACCCAGAGGCCAGAGAATCAGAAATATATTTCTCCATGGCCTCCCTCTCGGGAACAGAAAGAGAGTAAAGTTTGCCCTTGGGCGGAGATTTACCTGGCAGTAGATCTATCGCACAGTCATAGGAACGATGCGGAGGGAGAGAAGCAGCACGAGACTTACTGAACACCTCCTTCAGGTCGAGGTACTCCGCGGGCACGTTAGACAAATCCGCTGCCTCACTCTGAAACACAGAACCAGACACAGAGGGACAGGCAGACACTAAACAGGACTCATGACAGTGGTTACTCCATGTGGAAACAGTGTTAGTGCACCAGTCGACACGGGGGTTGTGTCTGGAAAGCCACGGGTGTCCCAAAACCACTGGTGCAAGTGGTGAGTCCATGAGTAAAAATGAGATGAGTTCAGTGTGATTGCCAGAAGTAATGAGGGTGATGTCTCCAGTAGCATGTGTAATCCGGGGAGTTCTTGACCATTAAGTGCGTTGACGGTAATCTGGTGCGAGAGAGGAGTGACGGGAATCTGAAGTTTGAGTGCAAGTTTGAAGTCCATGAAATTACCCTCCGCTCCCGAATCCAGTAGTGCGTTGGTGCAGTGAGGCGACTGTCGCCATCTCAGTCTTACCGGGAGGAGGGTCGATGATGGTGATGAGGTCTTCTCGGCGGAGATCCCACCCGATAGTAGCCTCATACTTACTACCGGGCTTGCTCTTTTACCGGGCAGGAGTGGATGAAGTGGCCCGCCCGGCCACAGTATAGACAGAGTCCTTGGGATCTCCGCCTTTCCCTCTCCTCCCGGGAAAGCCGAGCTCTCCCCACCTGCATGGGCTCGTGGTCGAATGCGGGGCTGACCGCGCTCGCACCATCGGGCTGGTGGTCCTCCGTGCTGAACTGTGGACGGCTGGGGCGCGTCAATCTGGTCACATGATTCAGTCGAGCGTCTACTCTCAGCGCAAGTTCCACCAGTCCGTTCAGCGTCTCCGGTAAGTCCATCGCGTAAATCTCCCTTTGAACGCGGTCAGCCAGCCCATGCAGGAACATATCCCACTGCGCCTCCTCGTTCCAACGGCACTCTGCGGCCAGGGTGCGGAACCGAATGGAAGAGCGTGCTCGAGTGAAACACAGGAACCGTGGAACATCCAGACGACACGAGGAACTGACGAAATCCAGAAGAAGAACTTTACAGACGAGGCACGAAGAACAGGACCCACACCGAGGAACAACCACAACGATCTGACAACAAGAGAGAGAAATTGCTGGGCATATAAAGGAACTGGAATTGATGACAGCTGGTGACACTAATCAACACAACGAGTAACCACACCCACACAATTACACTCACGCAGACACTTCAGCATGAGACAGCCGATTCATGAACCGGGACAACTTAGCGCCATTGGGTCAAATCATTCGTTCTTTTGGTATTGCTTTTCATTGCTATGCTGATGATTTACAAATATATATGCCAGTTATTGCAGGAAATGCATCTGATTCGGTTAAGTTATCGACTTGCTTGGCTGCTGTGAGAAGCTGGTTATCAGCTAACTTCCTGTTACTCAATCCAGCAAAAACTGAGATGATAGCTATTGGACCAACTAGATTAGGTCATTTGTATGACAATTTTACTCTGTCCATTGATGATTCGTTCATTCAGTGCAAGGATAGAGTAAAGAATCTTGGGGTAGTTTTCGATCGGTCACTGTCATTTGATTTGCATATTATAGAGGTGACCAAAGTAGCCTTCTTTCATCTCCGAAAAATCACAAAGATTAGATCAATATTGGCACTGAAAGATGCTGAGGCCCTTATTCATGCCTTTGTTACATCTAGGCTGGATTATTGTAATGTACTGTTCTCGGGGCTGCCTAAGAAAAGTTTGCGAGGTCTGCAGATGGTCCAGAATGCTGCAGCTCGTATTCTGACTGGATCATCTAAATACATGCATTTAACTCCTGTGCTGGCCTCACTGCATTGGCTCCCTGTTCAGGTTAGAGCTGATTTCAAGGTTTTGTTGTTAACATACAAAATAGTGAATAGCCTTGCACCATTATATTTGTCTGATCTTTTAAATTCTTATGTGCCTACACGGTTGCTGCGCTCCCACGGGACAGGACTTCTGACTGTACCTAAGGTTAGGAAGAAAACGGTTGGTGAGCAAGCCTTTTCGTTTCGTGCTCCAACACTATGGAACAGTCTTCCGGCAGATATTAGGCTGGCATGTTCGATTGAGGTTTTTAAATCTAAGCTTAAGACCTACTTATTCACTGCTGCGTATGAGTCCTAAATGTTCAGTTATCTTTGATGTTTTTTGTATAGTGGTATTCAGTGGTTAAAGTGGGATTTGGTAGGTGGAGGAACCCTCAAATTTTGTGTAGGTGCAACAGGGAAAAATGACTCACCGTGGGACAACATATTGGGTATCGTGGTATAGCAATACTTTTTGGGACAAGAGTGTCACTGTGGCACCACCACATATCACAATACTTATTTACTTGATATTTTAATGGTTTTATTTTGGTCCATCAACACTGATATGATGATGATACTATGTTAAATTTGCTGAACACTGGGCCAAAAATTGAGCCCAGGCATTGTAGCCACATCAGCCCACATTACCCCCCACCCCTCACAGCCATGTGCATTTAAATGTGAGGTAGTTAGGGGGGTTCGGGGGCATGCTCCCCCAAGAAAATTTAGATTTCTCTAAACTACATATGTGCAATTTAAGACTTTTGAAGGCCAAAAAAATGGATAATAAATAGCTTTAAAACCATGTCAGTGTGCATTAGATTATTTGTCAGTACCTGCTCTCTCATCTTAATCTTTCTTTTTCTCCCAGTCTCCTTATCCTGCCGTATTTCTTCCCCTCCTAAAGCTGAACTTTGACTGATAGTCTTTTCATTTTCGTCTGTGTCAGTGAAGAAAGTAAACATAGGCTCAACTGATAAGTTTTATGAATCATTTTCTTAGTTAAGTTAATTTACTCAAGGCTTCCAGATCAGCATTGCCAATAGGAACCTTCTACAAGCTTTGGAATTTGAAAAGTAATTTTAAATAATACAAATTATAGGCTACGTTTAACGCAGTTAGTGGGATTGGCAGACGTTCCCTTAGGCATGCGTTGTGGAAACCCGTCAAAGCATTCTCAGGTATAAATATGCAGCATTTATGCACGGTGATTTTGAACGAATATTTAATGTCGATAATGGTTACATAATGTTAAAACTAATCCTGCTATTGATATCTTTGTAAGACTGCCGACCCTATAGAACAGTGGCAAGGGAAAACAATGTCCGGCGAAATATCGAACATTAAACTAACCTTACCGCGCTCAACCACCGTGAGTGCATTTCACGCATTTATAATCACTCGCGTTCAGCGGGGAGGAAGGGAGGTTGGTCGGCCAGTCGGTCCATCTCGGGACCAGCGAGATTCGTTGAGATTAATGAATCTATTTATTTAATAATTTATCTGAGGTGCCGGAACGCAGTTCCGGACCGTTCCGGCCCACTTTAACCCCTGGTGGTATTACTTTTTACTGTCTCGATGTACTGCGAGGGACTGGTAACCTCTCTGGAGTGTACCTCGCCTTTTTCGTTAATGTGGGATGGGATTGGCTGCAACCCCCTGTGGCCCTGTGTGCTGGGTGGGATGGATGTATGGATGTCTCGATTTTAAATTTTTATTGTATTGTTTGTATTTTAACTATATTCTTTTTGTAAAGCACTTTGATTGAAAGTGCTCTATAAATAAATGTATTATTATTATTATTATTATATTATTATCCAGCCAATTGTTGTTACCTGCAGATAGCTATTCGTACATAAGTGAAGCCTGGCATACAACATCATGGCTTGATCATTGCATTAGCACTGCAGATGCCCATGCTAATTTGCGATCAATGAAAATTTTGTATGAAATGTCCATGTCTGATCATGTACCGTTTGTTATGTTTCTTGATGTCGATAGTCTTCCTGAGATGACCAATGTGGGTAATAGTGCTTGCAAGGCTAAACTAGATTGGGCTAAGCTCACAAATGAAGATGTTTTGTTATATTGTAGGAAAACGTCTACGGTTACGTATGTAACCCTCGTTCCCTGAGTAGGGAACGGAGACGTTACGTCGGATGACGACGAATGGGGTTTCGCTTAGAAAGCCTATCAACTTCGAGTATTACAAAACGAGCCAATGGCAAAGAAATGCCATGGGTCTGCGGAATTTGCATGACGTAACTCCGCCCCACCTCGTGGGTATAAAAGGAGGAAGTCTCGCAACATGCAGATATGTTTCTTCGCTGAGGAGCCAAGACTGAGCTCAGGCGATCCCCGCGGTACAGCGGAAAGTGGCAGGAAGACGTAACGTCTCCGTTCCCTACTCAGGGAACGAGGGTTACATACGTAACCGTAGACGTTCCCTTTCGTTGTCACTCCGAGTTACGTCGGATGACGACGAATGGGGTTACCAGTCTAATCACGCCACCTTCTCAGCTGTCTTCCAGTGCCCTGCGTAAATCTGAGATCCCTGTCGTGAGGCTAGCACGGACGAAGGACTCCTATTTAGCACAGGAATACCAAGGTACACTGGGGAGCATATCCCAAGATCTTAGGGGAAGTATGCAATTATTGCCAACCCAGAGGGGGGGAACTTAGAGAATACACATATGGCCCGAAGGAAACATATGGAGAACACTGGGGTGTCCAGCCGCAGGTGGAATATTTCAACCCCAGGGGTGGCAAGGTGGCTTGCCAAGGGAAAGACACATGCTCGAGAGAGGCTTACAGTGGAAATACACATGTGGGGGTCGCTCAGGGGAGGGACCATGCACACGGGAGGCACCTAGCCGACGCGCAGGCAAGAGACACTGGCGCCGACGTCAGGAGTGCTGGAGGAGCTCAGGGCTTTCGGGAAAGCTCACCTGAGGAGAATATCGCACGTATCCAGTCCGAGGAGTGGAGTGGCGAGCAAGCGAGACACTTAACAGCTCCCATGTTAGCTTGAAAAAGACAGTACATGGGCGGAGACTGGCTCCACTCGGAGATTGTAAAATCTGGCGAAAGTGTTAGGTGTCGCCCAGCCTGCAGCTCTGCAGATGTCTGTTAGCGAGGCGCCATGCGCTAGAGCCCAAGAGGACGCCACACTCCGGGTGGAGTGGGCAGTCACACCAAGGGGGCACGGTCGACCTTGCTGCTGGTATGCCAAAGCAATGGCGTCCACTATCCAGTGGGACAGCCTTTGCTTGGAGAGAGCCTTTCCCTTCAGCTTCCCACCATAACAGACAAAGAGCTGGTCTGAGGTCCTGAAACACTGCGTCCTGTCTACATAGGCGCGGAGAGCGCGTACTGGACAGAGCAATGCCAAGGCTGGGTCTGCCACCTCCGGGGGCAGCGCTTGCAGGTTCACCACCTGGTCCCGAAAGGGAGTGGTAGGAACCTTGGGCACATATCCGGGCCGGGGTCTCAGGATCACGTGAGAGAAGGCCGGTCCGAACTCCAGGCACGCTTCGTCGACGGAGAATGCGTGCAGGTCCCCTACCCTCTTGATGGAGGCCAGTGCAACCAGGAGCGCTGTCTTCATTGACAGGAACTTAAGCTCGACTGATTGCAGAGGCTCAAAGGGAGCACTCTTCAGGGCAGCTAGCACCACTGAGAGGTCCCAAGAGGGAACGAGAGGAGGGCGAGGAGGATTTAGTCTCCTCGCTCCTCTCAGGAACCTGATGACCAGGTCGTGCTTCCCTACCGACTTACCTTCGACCAGGTCATGATGTGCGGCAATGGCGGCAACATAGACCTTAAGGGTGGAGGGAGACAGCCTTCGCTCCAACCCTTGCTGAAGGAAGGAAAGCACAACACTGATCGAGCATTTCCGGGGGTCTTCTCGGTGAGAAGAGCACCAGTCGACGAAGAGGTTCCACTTCAACGCATACGCGTGTCTCGTGGACGACGCTCTAGCGGAAGTGATGGTAGCCGCCACCGCTGGTGGAAGGGTACTCAAACCTACCTCGAGCCGTCTAGGAGCCACACGTGGAGGTTCCAGAGATCGGGGCGAGGGTGCCACAGGGTGCCCCGTCCCTGAGAAAGAAGGTCCTTCCTCAGAGGAATGGGCCAGGGAGGTGCTGTCGCGAGGAGTACAAGTTCGGGGAACCAGGTCCGGTTGGGCCAATACGGCGCGACCAGAATGACCTGCTCCTCGTCCTCCCTGACCTTGCGCAAGGTCTGCGCAAGAAGGCTCACTGGGGGAAACGCATATTTGCGGCCCGGCGGCCAGCTGTGCGCCAGTGCATCCGTGCCGAGCGTGCCCTCGGTCAGGGAAAAATATAGGGCGCAATGGGTCGAGTCGTGAGAGGCAAACAGATCTATCTGTGCGTCCCCGAACTGGTCCCAAATCAGCTGAACCGACTGGGGATGGAGTCGCCATTCTCCAGGGAGGGGCTGAAGCCGTGAGAGCTCGTCGGCTGCACAGTTCAGCGCTCCGGGAATGAAAATGGCTCGAAGCGACCTCAGATGCTTCTGACTCCATAGGAGGAGGTGGCGGGCGAGTTGTGACATACGGCGGGAGCGTAGACCACCTTGATGGTTGATGTACGCAACAGTCGCGGTATTGTCTGAGCGGACTAGCACGTGTTGACCCCGGAGCAACGCTCGGAAGCGGTGCAGGGCAAGACGTACTGCCAACAACTCGAGGCAATTGACATGCCATAGCCGCTGGGGTCCTGTCCAGGAGCCCGCAGCAGCATGTCCATTGCACATGGCGCCCCAGCCCGTGGTGGAGGCATCTGTTGAGACAACAACATGCCGGGAAGCTCGTTCCAGGGGGACACCCGCCCTGAGAAAACTGAGGTTCGACCACGGGGTGAGGAACTGGCGGCAGGTCGGGGTAACTGGTACCCGGAGCGTGCCTTGATGCCATGCCCACCTCGGGACTCGGTCGCGAAGCCAAAGCTGAAGCGGTCTCATATGAAGCAATCCGAGCGGCGTGACCGCGGCTGCAGATGCCATATGCCCCAGGAGCCTCTGAAAATGTTTCAGTGGAACCGCATTCTTGCTCCTGAGATGTCTCAGGCAAGTCAGCAGTGACTGCGCGCGCTCGCTCGTAAGCTGCGCGGACATGGCGACCGAGTCGATGTCCATACCGAGAAAAAAGATCCTCTGCACGGGGCAAAGTTTGCTCTTCTCCCAGTTGACCCGAAGGCCCAGACGAGCTAGGTGCCGAAGCACTAGGTCCCTGTGTTCGCAAACCTGATCTCGAGAGTGAGCTAGGATCAGCCAGTCGTCGATGTAACTCAGGATGCGAACCCCGTGCTCCCGAAGGGGAACAAGGGCAGCCTCGACGACCTTCGTGAAGATGCGAGGAGACAGGGCCAGCCCGAAAGGGAGGACCGCGTACTGGTATGCCTGCCCCTCGAAAGCAAACCGTAGGAACGGTCTGTGGCGAGGAAGAATGGAGACATGGAAGTAGGCGTCCTTCAGGTCGATCGCTGCAAACCAATCCTGGGGCCGCACGCATTCGAAAACGCGTTTGGCGGTGAGCATCTTGAACGGCAGCCTGTGAAGGGAGCGGTTCAGCACGCGCAAGTCCAGGATTGGCCGTAACCCACCGGTTTTCTTGGGGACAATGAAGTAAGGGCTGTAGAAGCCGGACCTCATCTCGGCTGGAGGGACAGTCTCGATTGCACCCTTCGCCAGCAGGGTGGCAATCTCTGCTCTCATGATGGGGGCATTGCCACCGACCAAAGTGGAGCGGACTCCCCTGAAGCGGGGAGGAGACCGTGCGAACTGAATCGCATAGCCGAGCCTGATGGTGCGCGCGATCCAGCGGGACAGACGGGGAAGCTCTAACCAGGCTCCCAGGAACTGAACCAGCGGGATCAAGCGGACGACAGGCGTCCCCCCGGAGGGGCAGCGAAGCGGAGTAACTGGCCCAGACGTGGACGGCATAGCGGCCCGGTGTGGGGGCACAGTTAGCAACCGCGCCCTGGCAGAGGGGGCCAGGGGAGGACCAGGCTGGTCGTCCCGCGGGGGCCTGCTCTGCCAGGGGTCTGGCGACAGAGGGGGACAGGGGCGAAGCGGTCCGTGGACGGCACGCCGTGTCAACCACCTCTGGGACAGAGGGGGACGAGGAGAGCACGGCTTGTGGGCGGCGCTCTGTGTCGTCCGCGAACTCTGTGTGCTCAGAGACGGGAGAGTCAGTTCTTGGAGAATAGGGATTCTTCCCCGGCCCTCCACCGGGGAAAGGAGTGGTCCTGCTACCAACTCCTGGAAGAACTGAGTCCCATCTCTGGGGAGCCCCTCCAGAGCGCCGCCTAACCCGGCGTGTAGCGGGGGGCGGGGCTGGAGAGGGCTGTGGCGTCCGGCCGCGGCCTCCAGAGCCGGCCCGGGTGAACGGGCGGGGTGGGAGCCGCGGGGGGGCGCCCTCGGCGGTGGGCAGACCGAGGGACCTGAGCGGACGGCGGGGCCGTCGGGACAGAGTCGACCTCAGCCTGCTCCATCCCCGAGGAGCCCGTCTCAGGAGCGCCGCTAAACCCGGCGTGTAGCGGGGGGCGGGGCTAGAGAGGGCTGTGGCGTCCGCCCGCGGCCCCCAGAGCCGGCCCGGGTGAACGGGCAGGGTGGGAGCCGCGGGAGGGCGCCTTCGGCGGTGGGCAGACCGAGGGATCTGAGCGGACGGCGGGGCCATCGGGACAGAATCAACGTCAGTCTGCACATGGGCGGTTGAGAGCTGTTGGGCGAAGTTCTCAACCGCACCGCCGAAGAGGCCGACCTGGGACATGGGAACGTCGGACAGACGGGGCCGCGCGACATTCAGCATATCAGACAGGTTCAGCCACAGAATGGTAGGCATCACCTGACCCAGGGAGCGTACGGCCACTTTCGTCGCTCGGAGAGCAAGGTCAGTGGCGGCGCGCAACTCAGTGAAGAGCCCTGGGTCAGTCCCGCCCTCGTGCAAGTCCATGAGCATCTGGGTCGGGGACCAGCAGAATGGCCATGGCCTGCAGAGAGGCGGCTGCCAGTCCCGCGGTACTACAGGATCTCGCCACAGGTGTAGACGAAAACTATAGACCACGGACGGGTGCTTAGGATTGCGCCGAGAAGAAGCACTCTGAGGACACATAGCATCGCAACAGAGCGTTCAGCCGGGGGAACCCCAGTGTACCCACGGGCAGCGGCCCCATCGAGGGGAGGAAAGGCGGATGAGATCAGCGAATGGTCCCTGATCTCATCATGCACGTCCGGGAAGAACGGTATTGGGGTTTGCCGTGGACGAGGGTCGGCGGCCTCACCCAAAAACCAATCGTCCCGGGAAAGCATGGCCGTCATCTCCGGATCAGACTCGACGAGTCGTCACTTCCAGGAAAATCAAACCCACCTAGTGAAGCTGCTACAAACATAGTATCATCCTCTGTAGCTTCAAATGAAACACACAGGCCACCACTCTTTTTTTTTTTTTTTTTTTTGGGTAGACCCGTGGGAATCACCTGTTCACTAGCGGGCACCGTCATTGAAGAGGGGGGCTGGGGTCGCGGACACATAGTCGGCGCCTTGTTCCAGACCATAACCCTCAGGTCACCCTGGCCACCAGCCGAAGAACGGGGGGTGGATGAGGGGACTCTCACTCATGCGAGTTCACCGAGTCTCGACCTTAATGACGCGATGATCATGTTTCCCGGAGAAAACATGAGTCATCCACGAGCGCTGCTCAGCATGATCAAGCCCAAACATACTAGACAACGCTCGTGCCCATCAGAGTCCGATACCAAGCTGCCGCACCATTCATTTTTTTGAAATGCACGGGCGAGCCGTCTTTAAAAAGACGTGCCGCGTGCGAGCTCTTTTAGTGAGAGAAAACTCAAGTGTTGAAGCACCCGGGGAGACACGCACCGACTGGCAGACCACTGCAACAGATCAGCAGGAAGCACGCGCTCGCCGTAGATCGCCGTCACACCAACACTCGAGGTACTCGTTTGTAAAGCTGACAATTCAGAGATGGCTTGTGGAGAGAAGAATACACTTGGCTCCGAAGCGAAAACATATCTGCATGTTGCGAGACTTCCTCCTTTTATACCCACGAGGTGGGGCGGAGTTACGTCATGCAAATTCCGCAGACCCATGGCATTTCTTTGCCATTGGCTCGTTTTGTAATACTCGAAGTTGATAGGCTTTCTAAGCGAAACCCCATTCGTCGTCATCCGACGTAACTCGGAGTGACAACGAAAGGGAACAGATGTTCTTCTGAGTAGTGTATATTTACCAAAAAAATGCAATTATGTGAATTGTAATGACACTGCTCATTGTGAAGCTTTCTGTGCAATGTATGATTCTATTGTGGGTGCTATGTATGAGGCAAGTAGACCATATTTTACTTGCCCTGATAAGGCACATAACATCAAGGCAGGATGGAATAAGTTTGTGGCTGCACATAAGGCGGAAGCCAAGGAGGCATTTAAAGCTTGGGTTCTGGCTGGTAGACCCAGACAGGGGCCTGTCCTGGATCTCAAAAAGATTACTAATGCCAGGTATAAATATGCAGTCCGTTATGTTTGTAAACATGAGCAAGTCATGAGAGCAGATTCTTCAGCTGAAAAGCTACTTTGTAATAATACCACTGACTTTTGGAGGGAGGTAAGAGCTCTAAACAAGGTTAATACTCTGTTACCATGCACTATAGAGGGAGTTTCTGGAGCCGATAATATAGCGGAGTTGTGGAGGCAACACTACTTGGCTTTATTTAACTGCGTCAATAGTAATCCTTATAAAGTGGGAGATATTGCCAAAAGAGACATACTGGGAATTACAACCCATGAGGTCAATCAAGCAATTTCTCAGTTATCTGATAATAAAGCAAGTGGCTCAGATCAAATCATAGCAGAGCACCTTAAGTATGCAAGACCAAAGGTTGCAGCCCTTCTTGCCTTTTGCTTTAATGGCTTTATGACCCATGGAATGTTACCAGACTCGATGTTAGCCGTTACTCTTGTGCCTGTCATTAAAGACAAGGCCGGCAAGGTTGGAAGCGTGGAGAATTATAGGCCAATCGCACTAGCCAGTGTGTTATCTAAAGTTTTAGAGAGGATTTTATTAGATCATCTGAGTGAGTATATTGATACTACAGACAACCAATTTGGCTTTAAGGCTAAGCATGGTACTGATTTGTGTATCTATGCTTTGAAAGAAGTAGTTGAAGTGTATAGCAGGCAAAACTCCTCAGTTCTAATTGGCTTTATAGATCCCGCTAAAGCTTTTGACCGAGTCAATCATTGGAAGTTGTTTCTGAAATTGAAATTAAGGGGCGTGCCTGACAGTATGATAAGAATTCTGGCATACTGGTATGCCAACCAGAGTATGCAGGTTAGATGGGGTAACAGAGTCTCTGCTCCGTTTAGTGTTGGTTATGGAGTACGACAAGGGGGGTTACTCTCCCCAGCCCTTTTTAACCTGTATATGAATGACTTATCAGAACAACTAAGAGGCGGCAAAACTGGTTGTATGATTGGTAGCGCTCTTATAAATAATTTTATGTATGCTGATGATCTGGCTATTGTGATGAGATGCACACAAAAGGTAGATCCAAGTGCAGTTTTATTATAGGGTAATCTATATTCGTAGTCAGCCAGGCAAGGGTCAAAATCCATACAAACAGTCCAATAAACAAGATACAAAACAGGACAAGAACTTTGAGGTGCTGGTAACATTAAACAAGGACTCGACAACTAACACAGAAACAGACAGCGTATAAATAGACAGGTGCAAACAATGTGAGTGGGAACAGCTGTGTGCAATGATCAGTGATGAGTTCAGGCAAAGGGTTATGGGAAATGCAGTTCATGATAAGGTGACAATCAGGGAAAGACACCTCTAGTGAAAACCCAGGGAACACAAACCAGACACTGTGACATAACCCCCCCCTCTACGGAGCGGCTACCAGACGCTCCAAGACACCACACAAAACAAAACAAGAGTCCAGGAGGGAGGTGGAACGGTGGAGGACCAGGGGAGGGATGGTGGGCCAGGTCCATGAAGGGGAACAGGAACAAGGGGTGACGGCTTAGCCGGCAGCCAGGGCGAAACAGAGTCCATCAGGCTCTGGGCTGGACCGGACCAGCGGTGAAGGCTCTGGGCTGGACCGGACCAGCGGTGAAGGTTCCGGTTCAGGCACAGGAACAAACACCGGCTCAGGCACAGGTACAGACACCGGCTCAGGCACAGGAACAGACACCGGCTCGGCTGCGGCCATCTTGTCCGGAGACACTGGCTCACTGGCACACTGGGGACGGCCTCCGGGACGACAGCGGGCTGTTCGGGGACGGCCTCCGGGACGATAGCGGGCTGCTGGGGACGGCCTCTGGGCCCTTAGGGGTGATGGACGCCGGCCTCCTCCTCTTTCTTCCTTTATGGGGATGAGGTGGTGTTATTGTGCTTACCACCTCTGGGGGTGCTACCGCCTCTGGGCTGGATGGGACCAGTGGTGAAGGCTCTGGGAGGGCGCTGGCTGCTATGGTCTCCTCAGTCCTTCGAGCACACATGGCAAAATAGTCCAATAAGGAAATCGAAGATCCTTTATCTTCTCCCGGAGGAAAAATCTCACTCCACGGTATCCACATTCTGGCTGGTTCGTTCCCGTACTGCTGGATCTAAAGTGGTCGAGTCCTTCTGTCACGAGATGCACACAAAAGGTAGATCCAAGTGCAGTTTTATTATAGGGTAATCCGTATTCGTAGTCAGCCAGGCAAGGGTCAAAATCCATACAAACAGTCCAATGAAACAAAACAGGACAAGAACTTCGAGGTGCTGGTAACATTAAACAAGGACTCGACAACTAACACAGAAACAGACAGCGTATAAATAGACAGGTGCAAACAATGTGAGTGGGAACAGCTGTGTGCAATGATCAGTGATGAGTTCAGGCAAAGGGTTATGGGAAATGCAGTTCATGATAAGGTGACAATCAGGGAAAGAAACCTCTAGTGAAAACCCAGGGAACACAAACCAGACACTGTGACATATTGTTTCTCCTAGCAGTGCTGGATTTCAACAGTTGCTGAATATATGTTCCGATTAAGGGCTCAAATATGATGTGCAGTATAATGCTAAGAAGAGTGTTGTCATGATATGCAGAACGAAAGGGGATAAAGACCTCAACTTTCCAGTTTTTTATCTGTCAGGTACAGTGCTAAGTATTTGTAATAAAACAAAATACCCGGGGCACTTCCTCACAGATCAATTGTCTGATGATGATGCCATGTATAGGCAGTGTTGTATGCTTTATGCTCAAGCTAACATGTTAGCAAGAAAATTCTATATGTGTTCAGACCATGTTAAGATAAGGCTCTTTCAAGCCTACTGCACTCCACTCTACACTGCCCCATTGTGGGCCAAGTTTAAAAAGACAACCATACATTAGCTTCAGGTGGCCTATAATGATTGTATGCGGATATTGTTTAAAAAACCTAGGTGGTGTAGTGCAAGTGACTTGTTCTGTAAGGCAAGGGTCAACACTTTCCAGGCTCTATTGAGAAATCTGATGTACAAATTTATTGGTCGACTGGATGGCTCTCAGAATGGCATTATTAATCTACTGACAAATCCTAGTAAAAGTGTTGTGCGATACCAGTCACCTTTGTGGAAGCACTGGTATAACTGTCTTTTATAATTGGTAATTGTGGGTTTTAGGGAGGTGTCTGTAATGTTGTATGGTTTACTAATGGACCCTGAGTCTGACAATAAAGTTGAACTGAACTGAACTGAACTGATAGGGAGAACTGTGACCCCACTACTGACAATATACCAGAAATAAATTTCAAAAGAACTATCACATATAAAATTTATTCTTGAAATAAAAAAAACATCATTATAATATAAATCTCATATAATATTTCATGTAAATTTAAAATAAAATAAGTTTAGATAATAGAAAAACAAAGTATCACAACATTTTAGACATTCATCAAAATGAATCGATTTAAAGTCATTAGTTTACGAATTGTCACAGAAGTTTAGTGTATTTCTTGCACTGGTTTGCCAGTCTTTCTCATCACTTTAAAAAAGAACTTAGAGGTGAACTCAAGTCATTTAATTCTCATTGAAAAAGTTTTGTTTAAAATCATGTACTCCCACATTGACTCAAATCAGTGGACTAATTATTTATATTTTCAAAAAAATCATGACTGACTAGAACAGAGCATTTCTACAATGGTTGTTGCATGATGTCACTGACGATGATTCATGCCGTTAGGCGTCATTTACAACACAACATAAAAATTACTGTGCGTCTTTAATATCTCTGCTTATGCACAATAGTTTACAAAATTATTATCAGTACTAACATATGGTATTTTATATTTCTCATTGGTCTTTCTCACATCATAACTTTTGGCCTCAAATATTTTCCCAGATAGCAACATTGTTTCGGCCCAGATCCGGCCCACATCTGGCACTTGTGGAATACTGATCCGGCCCACATGCAGCGTGGAATGATGGCACTTGGGCGGACCGCTCCTGTTTGCCAGATCTGGGCCACAAGCAGGCCATAGCAATGCCACATGCAAAGAATTAAACCAGAACTGGACCTTATCTGAGCCACAAAGTCTGTATATATTAAATATGGAGTCATCTCAGCCTTAATAAGCTTGTTAACAAGCAGAATCACTGAAGGAAAGAAGAGAACAGAAAAAGAGACGAGCAGAAACACAAGAACTACAACTGACTTCCAGAAACAGTCTTTGATGAAATCCACTGAAAATAAAAGAAGACATTAAATCTGTGAAGATCTCAACAGAGGAGGATTAAACAACTCCACAAAAAGCATTACCAGCTTCACTTATTCCTCGGCTGGGATTGTGTGGAGACTTTGAAGCGGCATTGAAACGGCAATTTGGGCCTTCAGCCGTTGGACCCCACTGAATACACTATATGGAGAATAAACCTGGGATGTTTTCCTCAAAAACCTTAATTTCTTTTTGACTGAAGAAAGAAAGACATGAACATCTTGGATGACGTGGGGGTGAGTAAATTATCAGGAAATTTTCATTCAGAAGTGAACTAATATTTTAAGTCTTTACGTAAATACCATTCTCTTCTGTCATGATCATTTTGCGATCTAGATAGTTTTCAGTCAACTGGTGAAATGGTGAGGTTGTGTGGTTGTTCGATGGAGACGTGTTAAGGGTGAGTTTTAGGGTGGTGCTGCGGGGCTACCGGCCCAACAGTGGGAACGCACCTTGATTTTGGGCGAGAGGCTGCAGAGCCAATGGGTGGAGCTTGACGTCCAGCTAGAAGGTTCAACCAAACCCTAACTCTACCCATAACCCTATCACTGAACGTAACTCCACCCATTAGATCCACAGAGGTAGAGCTGGTCAGCTGGACTAGATCAAACTCCACCTATTACGTTCAGAGAGGGGGAGCTGGACTTCATTTGGCTCTGCAGCACCACTTGATTTTGGGCTCAGTGCTTGGAGGTCTAAGGCCATTGGACTCAGGCTCGGTGCTGGAGGTCTGAGGCCACTTTTTGTGTATAAAGGGCAACATTTTATTGTTGTAACTTAATTCAGTACTGTGATAATAATTGCTGGTCAGCTTCTCTGGGGCGACTGATGTCGGAACGATGGTAGTCCGCCACAATATTTACATTTACATTTATTAATTTAGCTGACGCTTTTATCCAAAGCAACTTACAATTGCTATATATGTCAGAGGTTGCACGCCTCTGGAGCAACTAGGGGTTAAGTATCTTGCTCAGGGACACATTGGTGTCTCACAGTGGATTTGAACCCGGGTCTCTCACACCAAAGGCATGTGTCTTATCCATTGCCCCATTTGGCATTGAGGCCAGTTCTTCCAGCCTTGGCAGGAAAGACTTTTTTCTTTCTTCTTTTTTTTGAGTGTGTGTGTCTGGAATTTATAATGCAATAAATCTTGTCCTCGTTTAAAATGCATCCAAGTATAAAACCAGTCATACAACCATGTTAATTACACATGCACCTTGAATGTCACTTAGAACGAATGAGATTAAATGAAGTGCATTGATACGACTGGTAAAGTATGTAAACCGTGACCTCTAGTGGTCAATGATGATGTATATTTACATTCCCTCATGTCATTCATGATAGATTTAAGATTTCTGGAGTAAAAAGTCTAAGTTTAGCTGAATGTTAAATTCTCTTAATAACACTAATTCTAATTCATTTGCAAAACCCTTTCTCTGCTGTCTGTATCACATTATCAGTGATCAAGTCTAGAATTATTCACCCGATAGCCTACATTTCTATTATCAGCAGTTAATGGGATTGGAATCGTCTGTTTTAAATAATAAAAAGTTCTATTTGTGTTTGTTCTCCAAAAGCTAACATTTATTGTTTTGTCTCCCTGCCAGCAATCGATTAATGTGTGCCTGTCTTGACCTCAATTCACTTTTGGGACAGATTAGCAGAAACAAAATGTCCCCTGTAATTAAAATAAAATCTGACAAAATATTATTTCTATACAATGAAAATAATTCAAAGAACAAACTATTAATTCAGTTTTTTTATTTAGTTGTCTTTTTCATATGTTTAAGTGCATTTTTGTGTGTCTATCTTTCATGGGTCTCCAAACAGGAAATTGTGTTAATTAACCTCAGTTTCTCTTCGGTCACTTCTGACTGGAAAATTTTCTGTTTTGAATTTTTAAAAATCACAGCTTCATCGGAATGTTAAAACATTTGGTGACTTTTATGGCATTTGGAATGTGAACACAAAAAAAATTGAGGGCATGATTCGAGCAGGCTAAGTGGTCGTAAAAAAAATAGTCACACTTGTGCTCTTCGGTCAAAAATGACTGACCATAGGAAATGAATGGAAAATCGACAAAAACAAAAATTCTCTACAAAAAAAAGTGCTTATCAATGAAGGGGTGAAACTCTAAAACATCAGTAGTGAAAAACAGACCCACCTACTCACACACACACACACACACACACACACACACAATTATAAACACAAATGAACTGGTAGGGCTATTACAATACAGCATAATTGAGTCAGAAGACTGAAATAAGAGGTTGAAATGAGATCAGATCCAGATGGATTAAGCTGTAATTATAATAATAATAATAATTTTTGTATTTTTTTTATTGAATTTTATGTTACCTGTAACAAAATGCTTTCTCTGTATTCAGGTTTGACTGTAGTAATAATAATGCAAAAACGTGTACACTTCGCATCAAATGTTTTTTTTTTTTTTTTATAAACCTTGACAAAAAGTATTATTTGAGAATTTAAAAAAAAAAAATACATTTTAAAAGTAAGTAATTTTGTCCAAAAACAACTAGAGAATTCACAAGCCTCTCCATAGAGGGCTAATCAGGCATCTAGTGGTAATACCATAGACAGTTAAAGAAATGGACACAGCGACCCCCTTGATTTCAACGGAGAAACGTGAAGCCCATTAGAAGCACTCACTTCCTGATGGCTGAGCGACTGCGCAGGCTCAAACTGAGCTTGATGACGTAGATGTAACGTGAGCAACCTGTCTGACAGCTGTAAATCTTCTAGTAGCTGTGCCACATACCGAATTATTTCCAATTCCTCAAAAACGTTGTTGAAATAATTTGTCCCATTGCTTTTATGGACTCTCTATCTATGGGCTTCTCCCTTGACTTTATGCCTCCATGTCCCCCCGATTGCCTCATAGACAGTAAAAGATTGCCTTCGATCTTCTCCTCCTGTCTATACGGTAATTTCTCTACTGTGCTACAGAGAGTCGCGTGGTTATGACGCAATCATTAGCCTATTTTTACAAAAACGGCTTCTACGGGGCCATAACGTAAGATACAAAGTAATGGAGCTTTTCATTCATTGTCGTGTTTCTTTAGAAATAAATAATGGACAAATTAAGTCTTTGGACGCCTCAGATGTAAGTTATTTACTGTCAAAGTGACGCCAAAATGAATGGGAGTCAGTGGAATGCTAACAGCAGGTGATGGTCTGCTACAATGGCGGCCCCCGCGAGGCTTCAGTTTCCGGCTGATGGATTACCCCCTTGGGTAATACCATGACATGTTTCATTTTATTTTATTTTCTATCAACAGATGGCGCTAATCGGACTTCAAAAATTGGATTTAAAATGCCTAGTCTCTATATCAATCTGAAATACTGCATTAATTGAAAAAATATTTTTAAAAATTAGATTTTTTAAATTATTTTCAATGGCAAAAATTAACTATAATTATTGCATAAATATTAATATGTAATATCAAATCCTCTCAAAATACAAAAACAAATAAATATTATTGAACAAAGATAAATTACATTGGTTTTACTGGGGTGGAGGAAGTTTCATTTTTAGGTGTCCGGTCACTTCTGACAGGGAAGATAACAAGTGCTACAACCAAATGAGGAGCACCTGAGGGTTAAGAGGTCATTTTTGACACACACATGCCTCATCTGAACATACTGTGACTGGATGCTTGACTTTGACCTGTCAGGTTAATGACCGCGCGCATGCGTATATGTGTGTAACGGTCCGGGGGTTAAAAGTATCGGACCGCTCTGAAGTTTTGGAGTTGTAAAAGCGCTGCTCGGTGAAGTTTTGAGAAGGGCTTCTCCTGGAAATGAAGATGATGTTTGTGAGATTTGGGACACGGGCACGTGCGCAGCCTCAGCAGTGGCACAGGTCTGTTTACATGCATCTCTCTGTGTGGAGAACTAACAGGTTTACTGCAAAAAGTGCTCTTTATGGAGAGGGTTTAGGACAGAGAAAATTAAAAGTACCATGACTATACCATTTAATTGGATGTTTAGTATGGAAATAACATATTTATGGATGCGTGTGCATACTGTATGTACACACCACCGCTGACTTGAGCTTCCAAAGTTACCGGAAGTCATTCATTTTCCATGGAAGCTGGCTTCTCTCAGCTGCAAGGAGCGTCAAATCCATCGGCGTCAAATGCATGGGGTGGGACTCAAGCTCGGGGTTATCGAAGGTTATTTTATTGGCTTTGCTCAAGAAATCGACGGGGTTTTCTGCCTTTAGGAACTCTGAGAGTGAGAAGATGTGATAGAGAGTGAGATCTCCATCGCTGTAGCCTTCAGCTTTGGGCTTTTTTTTGTTAACCAGATCTTTCACGGTTTTCACTTGAACGTCGACCTCTTTAAACGCATGTTTGGGGTCGAAGAACTTGTTGTCAATTTTATCCGGAGCCAAAAAACCCTGGCAGACGACGAAGATCTCGGCGGACTCGTTCCTGGAGGCCTGAGGTTTGGTGGCCTGAACTTTCTTGAAGAACTGCTGGAAGATCCACATCAGCGGCTGGTAGTCCTTCGAGCGGAACACCTTCGTGATGAACGTGCCGCCCTTCGTCAGGAACTCACACGCCAGCTTCAGAGCCATCAGAGTGAGACTCGCTTGAGAGAAGGCGTCATGTTGCCAGTTTGCACCGACGTTTGGCGCGCCATCATTGAGGACCACGTCCACCTTCCACGTCTGCAACTCCTTCCTGAGAGCCTGTCTGCACTTCTCCGTCGTGATGTCCTCCTGCAGCGTCACCACGTTCGGGATGCTTCTGATCGGCACCAGATCCACACCGATCACCAGGCTGGACACCGGCATGAACTTGGACGCCACCTGCAACCATCCTCCTGGAGCGGCACACAGATCCACCAGCGATCGAGCTTTCTGAAGAAACTGGAACTTACGGTTGAGCTGAATGAGCTTGAAGGACGACCGGGACCGATAACCCGTTTCTTTTGCGAGGTGATAGAATTTATCCTTTCTGGTTTTCCCGACTTTTAGTTTTTTACCCATGATTTCTGCTGCAGATTACCAGTTTTTACGCTTTATTTCCACACGTTTCACCTCACCGTGTCGCGAGCTACTGAGCCACACGTGTATTCCGGGACGCAGAGAGATGAAAGTAGCTCAACTTTATGGTAATGAGCTATGACATGGTTCAGCGGCAAGCAACGGCAAAACGGCAGCAACCAATCGGGGAGACGGCGAGATGGCGTTGAGGTAACATCACTCTGTTGTCGCTCTGCAATATGAAGTAGCAAACCTAGTTTTTTTGAACAGTTAACACGAATTGAGGGCTTTCATATGCTATCCTAATACTTGACAACTCAGAGACTTCTTGAAGAAGATATTTCACAACCCCTCTTATGATCCTGGGGACCTGGGGAGGGGGAGGAGGAAGAGCAGTAGGGACTGGAGGAGGAGGAGCAGTCGGGACTGGAGGAGGAGGAGGAGCAGTAGGGACTAAAGGAAGAGGAGGAGGAGCAGTAGGGACTAGAGGAGGAGGAGCAGTAGGGACTGGAGGAGGAGGAGCAGTAGGGAATGGAGGAGGAGGAGCAGTAGGGACTGGAGGAGGAGGAGCAGTAGGGAATGGAGGAGGAGGAAGAACAGTAGGGACTGGAGGAGGAGGAAGAACAGTAGGGACTGGAGGAGGAGGAAGAGCAGTAAGGACTGGAGGAGCAGTAGGGACTGGAGGAGGAGGAGGAAGAGCAGTAGGAACTGGAGGAGGAGGAAGAGCAGTAGGAACTGGAGGAGGAGGAGGAGCAGTAGGGACTGGAGGAGGAGGAGGAGGAGGAAGAGCAGTAGGATCTGGAGGAGGAGGAGGAGCAGTAGGGACTGGAGGAGGAGGAGGAGGAGGAGGAAGAGCAGTAGGATCTGGAGGAGGAGGAGGAGGAGGAGCAGTAGGGACTGGAGGAGGAGGAGGAGGAGGAAGAGCAGTAGGATCTGGAGGAGGAGGAGGAGGAGCAGTAGGGACTGGGGGAAGAGGAGGAGGAGGAGGAAGAGCAGTAGGAACTGGATGAAGGGAAAGGGGAAGGGCAAGGCCAAAGAGACAAGCATTGCCACTCTAGTTGCCCATGTCTTTGTCTATGGTCTGACTGAGAGAGGCTGAGCTACGAGTACAGCTAAACTTGAGTCGCTTCACCGTCGCCTCGATCATAAGAACCTTCCGGGAGAAGAACAGGTACAGTAGATGTACTTCAGACTCTCTCTACTGTTACTTTTGAGTGCAGTACACTGTGCTGTTACAACACATACATGTACTGTAGCTGTTACACTACTGTAATAAAAAGAAATGCATCAAATTGCCTCACATACAGATAGTTTTCTTAATGTTAAAGTTAAGCCCCTTTCACACAGCGCGTTGATCCCGGGAAATTGCCGGGGAATTGCCGGGGAATTGCTTCTGTGTGAACGCAAACACGACCCGGGATTGATACCGACATCGATGCCGGGTTGGGGACCTAGTAACATTGCCGGAATCAGTCCCGGAACGCGCTCTGTGTGTACAAAAGCCAGGACCAATGCCGTAAGGGGTGTGTCATAGTGATGACGCTCGTGCCATCGCACGACTCTGTTGCTCTTAGAAGAATGTTTGTGCTCAACATCAACAAAGAAAGGACGAACAAATGTCTGCAAACTGGAACGAAGCAGAGACCAGGAGCTCCTCACTATCCGCACTGAAGCTGAGATCGTTCGCTAGCTTTGTGGAACGGTATGCGCGTGTACATGTTTTCGACGCGTACGTTACACGTCTCATCCTGACGTCATGTGTCTTTACGGGATCTTTACGGGTTGTGTGTGAACGCACTCACAAATCCCGGTAAATCACTGGCAGTGTGAATGAACCGAAATCAAACAATCCCGGGACAAATGCCAGGTCACATTATCCGTGTATTTTCCGGAATCTCTGTGTGAAAGGGGCTTTAGAGTAATCAGTACTTCTATTTTTTCTAGGATACAGAGACGATGAAATGGAAGAAGCCTGACAAATATTTTAGTTGATGCGTGTCAGCGGGGAACAGGCACGCTAGAGGACTTCACCCGCTGCCTGACTAGAGCCAATACAGCCTGTGATGTGGACGAGATTCTCTGGCCTGTCCCAGACCACAGACAGGATGCTGGGGCAGAGTTTTTTTTTTTTTTTTGTATTGTACTGTACAGTACATTAAGGAATAAAAAAATGTGACAAGCAACATAACTTACCAGTTTTTGGAAATGTTTGGAATTTATTGCACCAGTGTGTAAGACTATGTTGTATTCATTTTGACCTGAAAATAGAATGTTTGGGGAATTGGGTGAGACGTTATGGATTTCTGTTTACTGTTTTTGAGAATACGAGGCATAGTTTCAAGAAATGAGTTTAAGCGATCGAGAAAAACTGTAATGTTAAATATCTTGTATTTATTTGCTGTATTTTTTCTGTTTGCTTTGTTTTTGTTTTTATTGTATAAATGTAACTCTTGTATTTTTGTTATTCAGTTTTTGCCATGAAAATAGCCATGGCATTAAATAAAACTACACTGTACTGTAGACAGTGGGCCACGTTGAGTTTGTCCTACACAGAGTTTACTATAACAGCTGTCCTCAATTATTCTGTATAACAGAGAAGTACAAGCCATCAGGTTGGGACAACTTAAGACACTTCAGTTTCTAATCCCAGAGTTATCAATAGGTGCACAGAAAATATTTTTTTACTTTTAAACTTAAAATTGTCTATTCTGTTCTGTTTTGTTTCTTTTTCAAAACTGCATCACAGCATTTGCTGCCGTATCGATACAGAATCATCGCGTATCAGCAAGGAATGCGTCACGATATATTGCTGTATTGATATTTTGAGCACAGCCTTATTTAAAGCCCCTTTATACTTTGAGCACCGGCCCCTCCAAAGGTCTCTGACGGCCCTGGAGATTAAGATCACAGGTAGTGATGGCCACTTTTGAATCACTGCTTCATGAAGCTTCGAAAACTTTTTACAAATCTTTTGTTTCGAATCACTGGTTCGGAGCGTGTATCAAATTGGGCAAGTCATGAGATTTCAGCAAACGAGGCTTTGTTACGTCTTTACTGTTCCAAACGTTTTGAAACTCTGATGGTTGCCACTAGGGGGCGTTGATCTCAAAGTGAACCCACGAACCAGTGTCGACTATGGTTTTAACTGACTTCAGGTCAGTTTTATTATGTTAACGAAACTGAAATAAGTCAATTGTGTTTAGACTGATCCAAGATCAGTGTTCTCTTCAGGATGACAATACCAAAAGCCATAATCACTGTCACTGCAGATGCAACAGTTGAAGTACAGCGATACTTAAAGGTGCTTTATGTCAAAAAATCAATTCATACTCCACATATTCCATACCAGATGGGGGCAGTATACCTCCAGAAAGTTGGCCTACTCTAGTCTGTTTTTTAGTTTCAGGTTGTTAATCTTCTAAAACCGTCAAATAGTCCGCTTTGTCCCGCCAAAGCCTATTTTGATCGGTGAGGGATGTAGAATAGAATGACTGCTGCCGCTGCGCTTGACAGGGCGCATTACGAGCAGAGAGAGAGAGAGAGAGAGAGAGCTCGGCCGCACGCGCGCACTCTCACGTCTACAAACAACACGAGCGCGGTCCTGCTTTCTCTCCCTCGCGCATATTAATCAAATCAATTGACACTATAGTAAGACCGCAGTTTCACGTGGAGCATTTGGAGATTTTTAGAGATTAAAGAGATACAAGCCGTGCGAGTTATTCGTGTGTTGCAGTTTGGCTGGTGGTTATGTATGTTGCCCGCATACCGCCTCCCATGGCTGAAACTGGTATTAGACACCGGCCGGGCCGGGGCTAGTAATTTAGCATGCTAATTCAGGTTTATATCTCGGCAGCACTATAACTTGTCATTTTTTTAATGACATCATTGCACTTATTTCTTCTCATTCTTTTGATACGTGTAGCTCATTTTTTGGATATTTTTACCTCAATTTTTACATATGGCACCTTTAAATACACCAGTAGGATCCAATTCTCACTAGTTGCTTATTAGCATACATATTACTAGTATATTGGCTGTTTAGTAGTACTTATAAAGCACATATCAATGCCTTATTTTGCACGACCTTATTCTACATCCCTTAATCCTACCCAATACCTAAACTTAAACACTACAAAAACTACCTTACTAACTATTAATAAGGAGTAAATTAGGAGTTTATTGAGGCAAAAAACGTAGTTAATAGTGAAAATGTGTTCCCCATACTAAAGTGTTACCAATACACCTTCATTAACAGAACAAGCGATCCACTCGAGTTTTGGGAAAAACATAAAACTTTCTTCCCTCATCTCTTCCACCTTGCCAAAAAATATCTGTCAATACCAGCTACATCTGTGCCATGTGAACACGTTTCTGTGCAAGAAAATAAACTGTTTAAGGCTAAAACACTGGAGCAACTTCTGTTCTTAAATAAAAAAATCATAATGACATTTTTGTCTTTTTTCTTAATATTGTCACAGTGTTATTTTTGTAAAACATAACTTCACTTTTCACACACAGGATTATAGGGCTTGAAACAACATATGTAAATTAAATAAAGTGCACCTTATCTTGTTGTCCACGAGTTCCCAATGGTTTTCTTTTCTAGTTACAAACCACACCTGGACCTTAATGTCATCATGACTCTCCAGAGTCATAACATTAAGGCATAACAGGTCTAGAGGGCATAACATGCCCTACAGGTCATAACATTAAGGCATAACAGGTCTAGAGGGCATAACATGCCCTCTTGACCCCATCCCCTCTCACCTTCTACAAGCCATCTCTCCCACACTTCTACCAGCACTCACACATATCATAAACTCATCCCTCCACACTGGCATCTTCCCTACAGCATTCAAGCAGGCTCGGGTAACTCCACTGCTTAAAAAAACAACATTAGACACATCACTTTTAGAGAATTACAGACCTGTCTCTCTCCTACCATTCATTGCGAAAACACTTGAACGAGTTGCTTTCAACCAAGTGTCATCTTTCCTGTCTCTGACCAACCAGCTAGATGTCAACCAATCTGGCTTCAAGAAAGGCCATTCAACCGAGACTGCACTACTGTCGGTCACAGAAGCCCTGCGGATCGCAAAAGCTGCTTCCAAATCTTTAGTTCTCATTCTGCTGGATCTTTCTGCTGCCTTCGACACTGTGAATCATCAGATCCTTCTGTCCACCCTCTCATCACTGGGCATCAAAGGATCCTCCCTCCAGTGGTTTGAGTCCTATCTCACAGGTAGGTCCTTCAGGGTTACATGGAGAGGCGAGGTATCCAAAGCACATCAACTGAACACAGGGGTTCCTCAGGGTTCGGTTCTTGGACCACTCCTCTTCTCCATCTACACCACATCATTGGGACCCATCATACAGGCACATGGTTTATCTTACCATTGCTATGCTGATGACACACAGCTCCACCTCTCATTTCAACCAGATGATCCCACAGTAGCTGCACGTATCTCAAGCTGTCTGGTGGACATCTCGGCTTGGATGAAGGAACATCACCTGCAGCTCAACCTGGCAAAGACTGAGCTTCTCGTCCTCCCTGCCAATCCGTCTCTACAGCACGACTTCACTATCCAGCTAGAGTCATCCTCAATCACCCCATCAAGGTCGGTCAGAAATCTTGGAGTAATATTTGACGACCAGCTGACCTTCACAGACCACATTACAAAGACAGCTCGATCATGCAGGTTTGCAATGTATAACATCAGGAAGATCAGGCCTTTCCTAACTGAGCATGCAACAACTTCTCGTCCAGGCCCTGGTTATTTCTAGGCTTGATTACTGCAATGCTCTTCTGGCTGGACTTCCATCATGTGTTACTAAACCTCTACAAATGATCCAGAATGCTGCAGCCCGCCTTGTCTTCAACGAGCCCAAAAGGGCCCACGTCACTCCGCTGTTCATCTCCCTGCATTGGCTACCACTCGCTGCTCGCATCAAATTCAAAGCTTTGACGCTTGCTTACAGATCTACCACAGACTCAGCTCCATCCTACTTTCACTCCCTACTACAAGTCTACGTCCCTACCAGAAGCCTACGATCGGCCAAGGAGCGACGGCTCGTGGTGCCATCACAGCGAGGCACTAAATCACTCTCCAGAACATTCTCATTCACGGTTCCATGCTGGTGGAATGATCTCCCCACCCTCGTCCGGAATGCAGAATCCCTGACAGCATTCAAAAGACAACTGAAAACTCATCTCTTCCGTGAGTACTTAACATAAAATAAAAAAAATAATCAAAAAAAAAATAAAAAAATCTTCTCTTTTAAATCTTTTCCTTCCCTTTTAAATCTTCCCTTGTCTGGCTTTTGCTACTCTGAGCAATGCCTGAACTTTGTATTTTGAGCACTTCTTGCGTCGTTCTTCCCTCTTCACGATGACTCGCTTGCTTTAGTCTTCAGATGTAAGTCGCTTTGGATAAAAGCGTCTGCTAAATGACTAAATGTAAATGTAAATGTGAACATTACACCTTTGTTAGTGTTTTATATGCAGCTTTAATGACAAACAGCAGATGTAGATTGATAGTAGTTGCATGTAAATAGTCTGATTAACAAAAGACCCTAACTAAAACACAGAATACAAGCACTAATATTTAAATGGTGTAAAAGCTATTTTGTCTTTATTGTAAACTTTGTCCTGTAAGTGTGTGTCCACTAGGGGTCACTCTTGGGTAATGGTGACAGATTATATGGGAACCGTTCTTCAGGTAACAGGTCGAAGAATGCTAACTGGGAGATTTTTAAAGAAGCATGTCAGAGTAAAATGGCTGAATTAAATGATATTAATGTAGATATAGAGGAGTTAAGTAGTAAAATAAGTGAAGTTATCGGAATACAGCAGAGGAAGTAATTGGAAAAAATAAAACTAACAAAAGAAGAAAGGCATGGTGGAACGAAAGATGTTGTGAATTAATTTCAACAAGAAATAAGGTGCGTAAGAAAGCTAGGAAAACATTATAGTTTAATGATAACATAAATTATAAGAGAGCTCAGGCATTGGTGAGGAGAGAAATAAGAATAGCAAAGAAAACTTATTTGGAGGGTATTGTCAATGAGTTATGGGGAATGATTAGGAAGATGGGAGGGATCCAGAGAAATAATATTCCAGTTTTTATTAATAATAACAAAGCAGCAGTAACACACAGAGATAAAGCAGAGATGTTAGTGGAATCATTTGTAAAGGTTTCACAGCAATGCAAATATCTCAGATGATATGAGGAAGTATAGGGAACAGCAATACACAGATATTTGGGGAACATTAAGGCACATTACACTGTCCGAGATGAAGAGAGCACTGGCGGGGATTCATCAGACTTTCCCTGCAAGGACCATATATGTTATGAGATGATTAAGCATTTATCTGATATATCATTAAATATAATATTAAGACTTTTTAATATGGTATGGGAGAAAGGAAAGTTGTCTGATGATGGTTATGATCAGATTACAGAGAGCAAGAACCGTTGTCTCATTATCAGAGTGGATTTCGAAAGGAATTTAGTTTAGTGTCTAGAAAATTAAATAAAAAAGACCCAAGTAAGTAAAGAGGGAGGAGGAGGAGTGTTTCCGACGTTGAAAAGGCGTATGATATGCTGTGTAAGGAGGGTATATTAATGAAGTTAGATAGAGTGGGCCTAAAAGGGAAAATGTATAATTGGAGGTATTTTGGAGAAAAATTCAAGTATGAGTGGGGTTCACATATTCTCAGACGTATCCTATAGAGAATGTACTCCCCGAGGAAGTGTAAGTAGTCCTGTTCTTTTTAACTTAATGATAAATTACATTTTTACTACAGTTTTTTCTCAATCGATTTGACACTTTTCTTCAAACTCAGGTCACTGTTCTCAGAACAGTTTACAGTGATCTGAACACTTTGTAATTGTCCTAAACAGGTTGTAAATGTTCCTTTATTTCATGCAAATTGCAAATCACATGCATACATACTTTTATACTTTTATACTCAGTCTTGAAGTTCTCTTGCCCAGCCTATGCTTTTGTGTTTCCCGTTTTGTCTAAAAAACTACAAAAACTATAAAAGGGGAAAAGAAAGAGATGAAGATTGGGATAAGGAAGAGGTTTAAGAGTGAGGGGTTTTGGAGAGGATAGAGGAAGGGTAATATTGAGCGAGACGAACAGTGGAAGAGGTAGAGATGAGGGGAAAGAAGAGATGGTATAGGAAGAGAAGATGGAGCAGGAGTCGAGGATGTAGAAGAGGAGAAGAGAGAGGAGAAGAGATGGTAGAGTGGAAGGCAATGGTATTAGTTGAAAGAGCAAGAGAAGAAAATATAAGAAGACATGGTCAGAGGGAAAAGAGACTAGAGAGGAGAGATAGAGGGATCGGGTATTTCTCATGAAATCAAAGCCACCCTAATTGACATGAATGATGTTCTTTCCTTGACAGAAACTGGACAGAGAGTTCAGGCCAATATAAACACCAGGTCACAGTCAATGTTCCTGGACAACAACTGCTGCAATCCACTAGTGTTGTGCCACTCAACTCTGTCTTGAAGACGCATAACACAGAAAAGCTCCTAAATGTTTTAAACTCCCTCAATGAAATCCTCTTTCCACAAAGTGATCAGGAGCAAACTGAGCGAAATTCTGTTGTTGTTCAGGACAAATTCCCGATTTCAACATTCAGCACTGGTACAAGAGTGGTTTGAGCATCCCCACATGAGGACATTACATTTAACATTTAATTTAATATTCAACAATAATATTGATCTGCTGCATTGACACTATTATACAAGAACTGAACTGAGCTGGATGATGACATCACGGTTTACTCCAGAGTGGCTATATATATATATTATATAAATGAACTAAATTAATAACTTTTTTACAACAAAAATGAACCATCACTGAACTTACTTAAGCTGGACTGTGACGCTATTTTCTTCTGGAAACAAACTTTTTGCATAATTCCTGTTATTTCTGTAAAGCTGCTTTGAAACAATCTGTATTGTAATAAGCGCTATATAAATAAATGTGACTTGACCCACATTTCAGGATGCTGCTCCTTCCAGCATATTCTCCTCTTGGAGATGGAAAGTGTGTGATCATCATAACCCTTACAGCCAAGTAAAGTGTTCTTCAAATGATGGAGGAGGCCTGTGGAGAAGTTGAAGCACAAGGATGGATCAGCATTCACGGCTTTCCCCACAACTCGTGTAAATATATGCTGTGGTGTTGATGGCATTCTTTCACCAGATGTAAATGAGGCAAGATCTATAAAGTTCATTGATTCAATGATGGCAGTACATTTATTTATTTATTTTATTTTTTGGGGTGAAAATGTATCGGCACAACTAAGCTCATCATTGAAGAACTTTGAAGAACACGATTACATAAAGAACACAAAGAACATGCATTTTCATTTATGTATTTGTGTATCTGCACCTGAATTTGTTATCAAATCAACAGAGAACACACTATTTTTGATAAATGCATTACTAATAAAATGCAGAAAAACTGTTTGGCCAACATAAGAGCGTTTAGTTTGCTGTGTTAATTGTTTTGAGAGCAACTACAGTCATTTGGAGAAATGTGTTAAATCGACTGAGAAAAACTGTAATATTGATGTGGGAGTAACTAGTTCTTTGTATGCAGATGATGGAGCATTATGGATAAAGGGACAAAATGTTCCTTATGTAGAAAAGAAAATGCAAAAGGCTGTAAATGAGGTTGAGAATATGGCTAAGAAATGGTGTTTTAGATTTTCTGTGGCAAATACTCCGGTAATATGTTTTTCAAATAAAAATAATAATCCCTCTATGAATATTAAACCGTATGGGCATCAGTCGGAGCAAGTAAATGTAGTCAGAATTATTGGAATGTGGATGGACTCAATATTAAACTTCAGAATATATATTTAGAAACTGATAAATTTTTTTTATTAATGTGCTTATCAGGGGTTAAATGGGGAACAAGTAGTCAGTCACTGAAAAGATGATATAAAGCAGGGATAAGATCTAACATTGATTATGGCATTATTATGGTGTTCAGCTCTGTGAATAAAACATGGATTAAACAGATTGAGACGACACAAACACAGGCAATGAGAGTATGTTGCAGACCATTTAGATATTTAGGTAACCAGTGACATCATTACAGGTGGAAGCGGGAGAAATTAATTATGTAGACTTCAGGATGAGATACTGGACCGGAGTAAAGGGTAATGTAGAATATCATCCAGTTAAGAACATTTTAAAAGAATGTTAGGTTTATTAATATATAAAAATAGACTATTGGGGAGGATGCACAGAGAATGGGAATATCTGATCATGTTTCAGTGTTTTCTGCTGATTTATTAGCCATGTCTAGCTTTACAGTGGATTGAAGAGGTACAACCTAATACATCAGTGATATGAACAGATCCGATGACTGCCCTTGGAAGTTTACAGTGGAAAATCTGAAGCACGACAAGACATGCTATATGAAATAGTGCCGTTTCTGTACAGAATAAGGCAGTTCAGGATATTGGTGTATTTCCTTTGGGTGCGGAAGGGAACGAGGAAGAGGAACAGCTGGCAAAAACAACCCTGAAACAAACACAAGTTGAATTCAAGATATTAATATATATAGCTGGAATTAAGAGATTAATAACGATAGAAGTAAGAAAGAAATGGCACAACATTTAGGCTTATGAAAAAGAAGAAAGGCATTTATATCAGGTTCAGGAGTGTGTTGGTGCTGAGAGAATAAGGCATGGCAATAGAAGGAAGGATGTGATCATATCAAGACTGGGAATAGGGAATACAGCATTAAATTACAGTTTGCGTATAATAGGGAAATGTGGAAAATGTGGACTCCCAGAAACAGTAGAGAATATTCTTTTAAAATGTGTTGCAAAATCACACAGAAAGATTTGAGCTATCTCAAGAATTAGAAATGATGGGAATTAATAATATATCTCTGCATGTGCTATTATGAAATGTGTTAAACAATTCCTCATATACTTTTGTTTAAGCATCTAAAAAAGACATGAGTAATCGATAGAATACAAGGTTTTTTTTCTTCCCCATATCATATTCTTAGATAGTTAAACCAATGTGCACTTCACACTCCAGACAGTAGGTGGCAGAATTGCACCTTTTAAGTTTGTTTGCCAAACTGACATAAAAGGAAGAAGAAGAAGAAGAAGAAGAAGAAGGTATCAGGTTAATAACAGTTCAAATTCCACTTAGAAAAGGAGAAAGAAAAGCAGTTAATAAGAAAGGTATTGAAATATGGCAGAAATGATGGGAGGAAAACAGGAAAGGAAAGGGATATCATCAAATACAAAAGTCTGTCAGTATTAAAGATTATAGGGAAAGGACCAGGCGGGAAGTTCACATTTGGTGCGTGGTCATTTTTTGCCAATGCAATCTTTGTTTTTTCTAAACATTGATTCATCTCTCCAGAGCACATTGTGTTGTTTCTTAGCAGAGGCGTTTTCATTTCTGGCTTCGATTGGTAGACCAGAATCGTGGAATCTCTTACTAATGCTACATATTCATATTGACTGATGCCAGAATGGTCTGTAGATCCCTGAATTACACATTTTTGATATTCTGACTTGATTGAATCGTAAGGCCATTTTACACATTCAACCAGGTAAATTACTATAAAATTATCAGATTTAATTTTCTGGTAAATATACCAAATATGCAGTTCATGTAAGCAACAGCGTTAATTTTACAGGTAAGATTCCATTCACGTATAGTCATAAAATACAGTAAGCTTTGCATAAAAGACCTTTAAACTCTGATTCGTAGCCCTGAGATCATAGTTACCCGATTTGCTGTAATCCACTGAGGGCTTGGTTTAGAGGAGGGCCTTCAGGATTTTAGCAAGTCTGTTGAATAACATCTGTTGTAGTTTGAAACTTGCCACTGATTGGGAAACGCCCATGTTGGTTTTGCATGTGCACTTCTCAGTAGTGTAACTGATGCTTCCTCATTAGAGAGAAAACACAGGTGTATCCTATACAGACGTCTTGTGTGTTGAGCCAGCTGACATACATGACTTTAGTTTCAAACAATATTGCATATACCTTATGATTTCTCTGTTCATCTGTTTTGCGTGCTTATTTGTGTTTGATTTTTATTGTTACTGACTGTAATTAGATACATTAAAAAGTTATTATTGTCTTTGAAAAAAGCATCCATTTTTCTATTATTAATGATATTTTATATCTTTTAGTCATTGATTGTGTTAAACTGTTAAATTAAATAAATTGACTGCTGGAAAGGTGTCATTTATATTTGAAAATGTTTTCCCCAAACTTTGAAATGGTCAGGAATTTATTGACGCACAACTGAAGTGTAGTTGAAATATTAATGTTGTTTCAACATTAACTTGGTACAACAGATGGCAACATTGTTTATGCTACATTACATTTCAGTTGTATTTTCAGCGTTTCAACAAAAGTGGTCAACATCACATTGTAACATGATGAAATAAACACAAATAATCTTTGGAAATATTGTTTGATCAGTGTTGATTCAGCATCAGTGATGTATAGAATCAATATCAAATTTCAACGTTGATTCGCTGACATTACAATTGATTATTTTTATTAATTTCAAAATTGCCTCAACATCAGTGATGTTGAATCAATCATAGTGTAAAGTTGATTCAACAATATTATCATTAATTATTCTTGTTACAGTTTTTCTCAATTGCTTAAACACAATTTCTGAAACCTTGCTCCATTTTCTGAAAACATTAAACACAAAACCTCTGACTCCTCTCGCAACATGAAACTTCAAAATCAAACACTGCTCTCAAATCATAAACAAAGTGATCAAAATTATTTACACTATCAAGCAGTCAGTAAACGATACACCAAAAAATAGAAAACACATTGTTCAAAACATATAGTTCTCAGTAAATAGTAAAATAATAAATTTTTAATCTCAAAACAAATTTCATATTTTTCCGTCATTGTCTTTTGATGAACGAAAACATGTTCTATCATAGTAGCTCAAAATTGATCAGAAATTACTACTCTGCTTTGCTCTTTGCAATTTTCTTTTGTTCTTCCTCCTCCTTGTACCCCTATTGTTACAGTACTGTACCCTGCATCTCACAAACTTGTCCTTTGTCTCTGTGATACTGTAATTCTTGTTATTTGTTGATATTAACCTGAAACCAGTCAAAATCTATTGAGCAGTCAGTACTGTTAACAAATGAACAGCACAATGTTCAGGGCCATACAATTTGTTCATTGTACAGTACACAGCCTACAATGCACTGTACTAGAGTGTACAATACTAAAAGGGACAGAAATCAAAGGAGTAAACATGTGATCAGTGTGCTTCTTCTTGTATTTGGGCTGGGTCTGGCCATGAGCATCTTGGTCGTACATCACTAGCATTTATGTGTCACCTCCTGTGGTATAGGGGTGATGTAGCCTGGGGTGTGGGGTGGGTGCATGGGTGCAGGGTGGACAGGGGGGGCGGCAGCGTCATTTTTGTCATGGTGGTGTCGGGTACAGGGGAGCGGTCGGTTGGGCAGGTCGTGGGGGTACTCTGTTTATCAGAGGTTTAGGGGGGGACTCGAGTTGTTAGGGGGAAAGATGGGATGGCATGGGTATTGTTATGGGGAATGGTAGGGGGAGGGTTGGGATGATGGGTGGGAATAGAGGAGGAAGAAGAGGAGAGGATGAGGAAGAGGAGGAAGAGGAGGACGAAGAGGAGAAAGAAGAGGAAGGAGAGGATGCAGAAGAGGATGGAGAAGAGGAAGAAGAGGATGAAGAAGAGGAAGAGGATGAAGAAGTGGATGAAGAGAAGGAGGATGAAGAGGAGTAGAGGAGGATGAAGAGGAGGAGGATGAAGAGGAGGAGGAGGATGAAGAAGAGGAGGAGGATGAAGAGGAGTAGGAGGATGGAGGAGAAGAGGAGGATGAAGAGGAGGAAGAGGAGGATGAAGAGGAAGAGGAGAAGAGGAAGAGGATGAAGAGGAGTAGAGGAGGAAGAGGATGAAGAGAAGGAGACGAGGAGGATGAAGAGAGGAGGAGGATGAAGAGGAGGAGAGGATGAAGAGGAGGAGGAGGATGAAGAGGAGAAGGAGGATGAAGAGGATGAAGAGGAGAGAGGATGAGAGGAGGAGAGGAGGATGAAGAGAGAAGTAGAGGATGAAGAGGAGGAGGAGGAGGATGAGAGGAGAGAGAGGAGGATGAAGAGGAGGAGGATGAAGAGGAGGAGGATGGAGAAGCGGAAGATAGGGCTGAGAGAGGAGGAAGACGAGAGTAGAAGAGGATGAAGCAGAGTGGAGAAGAAGTGAAGCAGGATGAAGAAGCAAGGCGGAGCGAAGAAGTGAAGACGGCTGCAGAACGGGGAGGAAGAAGATGACAGAAGAGGATGACAGAGAGCGGATGCGAAGAGGATGGCGCAGAGGATGAAGAAGAAGACGCTGAAGAAGACGAGGTTGACAGGCGCCGAAGAGGATGAAGACGACGCAGATCGCGAAGAGCGGATTGCGCAGAGCCGAGGGATGCATCAGCCTCGGCTGTCCGACAGCGGCACCTTCTACAGCCTGCTCTTCTTCATTCTCCTCGTCCTCCTCTTCATCCTCTTCATCCTCCTCTTCATCCTCCTCCTCTTCATTCTCCTCCTCTTCATCCTCCTCCTCCTTGTCCTCATCTTCATCCTCCTCGTCCTCCTCTTCCTCTTTCTTGCCCTCCTCCTCTTCATCCTCCTTCTCTTCCTCATCGTCCTCTTTCTTACCTCCTCTTCATCTTTCTTGCACTCCTCCTCCTCTTCATCCTTCTCTTCATTCTCCTCCTCTTCCTCTTTCTTGCCCTCCTCCTCCTCCTTCATCCTCCTCCTCTTCATCCTCTTCCTCTTTCTTACCCCCCTCCTCCTCTTCATCCTCCTTGCCCTCCTCTTCATCCTCCTCCTTCTCCTTCTCATCTTCCTCTTTCTTGCCCTCCTCTTCATCTTTCTTGCCCTCCTCCTCCTCCTCTTCTTCATCCTCCTCCTCCTCTTTATCCTCCTCCTCTTTCTTTCCCCCTCTCTTCCCCCCTCCTCCTCCTCCTCTTCCTCCTCTTTCTTACCCTCCTCCTCGCCTTCATCCTCTTCATCCTCCTCTTCATCCTCCTCCTCTTTGCCATCCTCCTCTTCCTCGCCATCCTCCTCCTCTTCTTCATCCTCCTCCTCTTCCTCCTCCTCATCTTCATCATCCTCCTCCTCTTCATCATCCTCCTCCTTTTCCTCACCATCCTCTTCATCTTTCTTGCCCTCCTCCTCCTCCTCCTCTTCTTCATCCTCCTCCGCCTCTTCATCCTCCTCCTCTTCATCTTTCTTGCCCTCCTCCTCCTCTTCATCCTTCTCTTCATCCTCTTCCTCTTTCTTGCCCTCCTCCTTCATCCTCCTCCTCTTCATCCTCTTCCTCTTTCTTACCCCCTCCTCCTCTTTCTTTCCCCCTCTCTTTCCCCCCTCCTCCTCCTCCTCTTCCTCCTCTTTCTTACCCTCCTCCTCGCCTTCATCCTCTTCATCCTCCTCTTCATCCTTATCCTCCTCCTCCTCTTCATCCTCCTCTTCATCATCCTCCTCCTCTTCATCATCCTCCTTTTCCTTGCCATCCTCTTCATCTTTCTTGCCCTCCTCCTCCTCCTCTTCTTCATCCTCCTCCGCCTCTTCATCCTCCTCTTCATCTTTCTTGCCCTCCTCCTCCTCTTCATCCTTCTCTTCATCCTCTTCCTCTTTCTTGCCCTCCTCCTCCTTCATCCTCCTCCTCTTCATCCTCTTCCTCTTTCTTACCCCCCTCCTCCTCTTCATCCTCCTTGCCCTCCTCTTCATCCTCCTCCTTCTCCTTCTCCTTCTCATCTTCCTCTTTCTTGCCCTCCTCTTCATCTTTCTTGCCCTCCTTTTCATCTTTCTTGCCCTCCTCCTCCTCTTCATCCTTCTCCTCTTCTTCATCCTCCTCCTCCTCTTTATCCTCCTCCTCTTTCTTTCCCCCTTTCTTCCCCCCCTCCTCCTCCTCCTCTTCCTCCTCTTTCTTACCCTCCTCCTCGCCTTCATCCTTATCCTCCTCCTCCTTTTCATCCTCCTCCTCCTCTTCCTCCTTGCCATCCTCATCCTCTTCATCCTCCTCCTCTATGCCATCCTCCTCTTCCTCGCCATCCTCCTCTTCCTCGCCATCCTCCTCTTCCTCACCATCCTCCTCCTCCTCTTCCTCCTCCTCCTCTTCATCATCCTCCTCCTCTTCATCATCCTCCTTTTCCTCGCCATCCTCCTCCTCCTCTTCATCCTCCTCTTCATCCTCCTCTTCGTCCTCCTCCTCCTCCTCCTCCTCCTCCTCTTCGTCCTCCTCCTCCTCCTCTTCGTCCTCCTCCTCCTCTTCGTCCTCCTCCTCCTCCTCTTCATCCTCCTCCTCCTCCTCCTCCTCTTCATCCTCCTCCTCCTCCTCCTCTTCATCCTCATCCTCCTCCTTAACATTAACAAATGTATTAACTAACATGAACTGGCATTTGTTACAGTATTTGTAAATCTTTGTTAACATTAGTTAATAAAAATGAACAGCTGTTCATTGTTTGTTCACGTTAGTCCACGGTGCATTAACTAATGTTAGCAAATACAACCATTGATTTTAATAACGTATTTGTAAATGTTGAAATTATTATGAACTAGGATTAATAAATTCTGAAGAAGTATTGTTCATTATTAGTTCATGTTAACTAAGGTAGTTAACTAATGTAAAGTGTAACCGATGTAACATTACCAGTTATGATGCTGTGTGTGAACAAAGCATAAGCTCAGAGCAGTGCAGTGGAAAGTGCAGTGGTGTGTGTGTGTTCGGTGTTCAGTTTGACCCGGGTGTCGTCCTCTACACCCACTCCATCAGGGCTGGGTCTTTATCGGGCTGTGTGGTCTACAGTGGAGAACCTCACCCTTCAACAACAGCACATAAGCTCCTTCCAGGGACTCGCAGCTCTTCCCTCATGAGCGCTCAGATCCGAGGCTTCCTTCACACATGATCATCGGGGTCACGGTGGACAGAGCTTTTACTGATGAAGCAACAGCAGGTCAAGGCCGATGAGGGGATCTCCGAGCACAAGGAAGATGAACAGATTCAGCAAATGGGAAAAACAAACAGACCAGTGGAGGTGTGTGTGTACAATGCCCCCGCAAACTATTGGGAAGTCACACTTAAACATTTCATTAGTCAATTCAAAAGTATATTGCAAAATGTTAACACAAGTGTCATTTATCGTTACAGAAAGATAGCACTTCAACTTCAACTTTTATTTATTTATATAGCACATTTAATAGCAACGTTGTTGCCCACAGTTAACTAAAAACAATAAAACATACATGTATAAGAACATTTATCAAGCTTAGCAGATGAAGGCATGACTACACACTCTTAGACATACCCCTCACACAACTGTATAGTGTAGAGATAAATAAAACTACATACAAATAAGTTATAACTACAATGTATAATACCTTTAACTAAAAGCTAAGTTAAAAAGTTTTTCACAAGTACAAGCACACTTTCATATAACAATGCTTGACAGTTGATCAAACAATAGTTGTGAAAATCATTGTGACACTTTTTGTTTGGCAAACATTGGTAAAACATGTCCATAATTAATATGATGAATTTGAGGGTAGCTGATTTTTCATGTAAATGGACGGCCAAAACGCATAAAAAGTTTTCAGTTTTTAGTGGAAAACGATGTTGTGTAAACAGCCCCTAAGTTCTGAGAAAAGATCTAGCATTATTTGCTTGATAATTTCATAGTCGACGCATAGAGAAATATTTTCAGTAATGATGTCCAATTTTTTTTTTATCGAGGTATCATTTTACCATACTCAAATAAAGATTTGAAAAAGTAGACTAAGTTTCACTATTAAACAAGTACATGTTCAGCTAAATCCAGGCTCTTGCAGGGCTGCATCTCGAGAGATTGCAGAATTCAAGCGACAAATGAAGTTTTATAGACAAAGTTCGGGAGAAGCATGACACAGCCGACTCGTCTGTCACGTTTAGTTTGTAGGAAGAAACAGGAAGATGAAGATCTGGGACCGTATTTTTAAAGCCACTCAGAGTAACAATTTAGTCTTAAGTGTGTCAAAATTCTAATGAAAAATGTTACTCTTATTCCTAAAATTAAGAATATGTGTAATTCATAAAGGATCCTAAGTGTCAAGGCCAGCCTGATCTCATGAAATGCGTCTCTATAGCACGCATTGTATTTATTGTGCAATTTATACGCGAAAATTAGTTTTTACGTGTATATGATACGCACTTTAATGTAATACACCATAAAAATAAATTGCACGCTAAATACAATGTGTGCTACAGCTACAGGTTTTAGACAAACAAAAAAGTTCACAGGAAAAAAAGCATAGATTGACTGCAACATAGTCAGTTATTAATATTTCATTGGTCCTCTCTTGTTTTTTCATGTGTTCATAATTTCTTTGTATGAAAGCCTGGCCAAAAATGATGTCTGTACAATTTGACGTTTCATTGAGTTATCACAAATGAAACAATCGACTCCAAACACAACTACACAATATGCTTACAACCTCTTTAACACATTTTTAATAATATTTGAATAGAGGAAGAATATGTAAATTTCCCTAAGCTGGACATGACTTACTTTCCAACGGATCTTCAAATCTTGCAGCGAAAGAAAGCCACTTTAATGAGGATTTCAGGCTTCCTGGAGTTGCTGGAGCCGTTGATGAAACTCATCACTCCAACTGTAAATGAGGAGACATACTGTACATAAATATAAAAGGATTCCACAGCATCAATGGTAATTTGTGAGAATTTCGCACAATGCAAAGCCATTTGTTTTAAAATAAATTTAAATATTAAAGTTTCAGTATCTTAATTAAATGATTTTATTATAATTGCATTAAATGGTTGGTGTCAGGCTGCAGTGACCTCACCTTTGCAGGCTCACTATTGGCTGATTCAGAGGTAGAGGGCGGCCATTTTGAGCTGACATCATTGTAGTCCTTAGTTTGCAGCACAAACTTTGTGCCACTTAAGTCAGCACTTACTAATCAGTCTTAAACTTTACTGAAAGTTGCTTTTAGCTTCTTTATAAACGTCTCCTACTCTTAGAGAAGTCCTAAAGACCTTTTTAACAATTAAGTCAAAGCTTAAGACTATTCTTCAGAGCCTTTCTGAGAAGTTTTTTTACATACTGGCCCTGGTGTCAAATAAACTTTCACAATGAATCAAAAGAATAAACCGCGTAATACAAAAATCCCATTTGATACGATCTCCATTATAGCATTTGATCACATTTATCTCACCAATGTGAACACTATACTTCATTAACATAAAACAATGTAAACAAGCTAGAACTGTGGCTGTGTCTGAAATCGCCCCCTAGACCCTTAAATGGGGCGTTATTTAAGGAACAGCCATTTGTAGTGGTGTCCGAAACCATGTGGATGTTATCGAGTGCACTCATTCAATCCCATAATGCACCACAATAACGAGTGTACAACTGATGTGTGCTCATCGGCTAGAGAAGAATACCCATAATGCACTGTGAGAGTCGTGGCCTGAATGAATTCCCGTGTCTGACCAGGAGATGGCGCCGCATCTGAATCATTCATGCATTTCCTAAACCACTGGTCCACCGCGTACAGCGCTATATTATACAGGTATAC
>JAVALU010001517.1:0-22500 GCA_030770095.1 Gila robusta | reverse complement strand
GATGAGTGCAGATATACAGCAGTGACTGCAGATGAGTGCTGCAGACGAGTGCAGATATACAGCAGTGACTGCAGACGAGTGCAGATAAACAGCAGTGACTGCAGACGAGTGCAGATATACAGCAGTGACTGCAGACGAGTGCAGATATACAGCAGTGACTGCAGACGTGTGCAGATATACAGCAGTGACTGCAGACGAGTGCAGATATACAGCAGTGACTGCAGACGAGTGCAGATATACAGCAGTGACTGCAGACGAGTGCAGATATACAGCAGTGACTGCAGACGAGTGCAGATATACAGCAGTGACTGCAGACGAGTGCAGATATACAGCAGTGACTGCAGACGTGTGCAGATATACAGCAGTGACTGCAGACGAGTGCAGATATACAGCAGTGACTGCAGGTTTACAGTCACACTTCTGACATCAACACAAGCACTGTAATGTGTGTGTTCTCTTTTAGAATGATTGATTGAATTCTCATTTGAGGATAATAGTAATAAAATAGTAATAATGCTTCAGTAAAAAATAGAAATAATGCAAAGGAAATTATAATGACCAACAACTGCTTTCTGTTCTTTAATTACACACATACTGGTGCTCCTCTGTCAGTCTTTACCAAAAATAGTACTTTTTTTTTCTTCTTCACCAGAATGGTACGAAACGGTAAAGGATTTAAGTGTTCGGTACTGCGGCCACACAACATCTGACTGAAAGCTCATTTCTTGAGGCTCAAATTTGTAACTTTATGGCTTTGATTTTCTTGCAGTTTTAGAGTAAAATTTTTTTTTGAAAATATAGATTCCATATAAAAATTGAAAATAGTATTTTTGCACATTTTTCATAACAATAAACGTAAAATTCTGTAACTTTAAGTTAGATTTTTAAAACTTTTTTCACCTCAGCAATAATCTGCCAAGTGTCGTCTTTGAAAAGAGATCCAACTTCAGTCTGAGCTTTAAAGCATTCAAGATTAACTACAGTTTAAGTTGGAAATTTAATTTTCAGGTTTATGCTCAAAAAATGAAAAAATGGATTATAAATACAGCGTAAATATAATTTAGTACCATAAAATCCCTTAAAAATACAAAATATTAAATTACAAACTGTATCAAACTAAATTATAGTATATTAATTTCATTGAAATAAAAAATGATAATTTCTGCCATTTTTGACAGAGACGTGAAGAGCCCCAGAGGGTTAAAGAATTAAATAGGTTGGCACAGTTTATATTTATTTATAAAACTAATTTTAAACATTTGAGAATTAGACTTTAGATTAAAAGCTATTTAAAAAGGGATTTTACCCCACCATGTAGACTCAAGACAAAATGATATCCTAAAGTGACACAACCTCCATTTGGGAACGATAAATATGACCAATATTTGGCTTATTTACATTTATGCATTTGGCAGATGCTTTTATCCAAAGCGACTTACATTGCATTTCAAGCTACACATTTACATTCTTATCAGTTCTTGCTTTCCCTGGGAACCGAACCCATGACCTCACGCTCTACTGTTTGAGCTGCAGGACAGCATAATAATAAAGCTGCGTTTATATACTTTTAGCAGGTCAGGTTTCATATATTCATATACAAGTCCTTGTTTGAATAGCTTAGTAAACATGTTATTTTGTCCTGTGTTTGTACTATACATGTTAGTAGGTGTGTGTGTGTGTGTGTGCGCGAGCGTGCGTGCGTGCGTGCGTGTGCGCGTGTGTGTGTGTGTGTGTGTGTGTGTGGGAACGCAGGGGTCATGTTGTTGACCCACCTGCTCCCGTCTCTCTTCAGCTGGATCTGGTGGCGCTTCAGCAGCTGCAGATCTTCACAAACAGCTCTTTGTAATCGGTGATGGACACGAGGAGTGAGGACACAGAAACAGCTCATCTTGCCTTCTCTGCTGACTTCACATCCACTGCCCTTCATGCTACTAGATGAACACATACCTTCATGCCTGACACACACACACGCACACACACCTGTTACATGAGGTTTAGGTCGAGGGTAAAACTAACGGACAAATCCAAGTAACTGAACAACGAGTACTGCACATAATTTCACATGCAGATGAACAATATTCAAACTTGTGTTCTTCCCGCAGCATGCAAAGTATATTTGCAAATGTGACCCAGGCCGAAGTAGCTGGAGCTGCCGGTTTCATGGACTTTAGTCAAATTTCCTGAGTGTGGTGTGCGTAGAGCTTTACAGTATCTACATAGCCTGCTTTAAAACCTTTAATCTGAGGGCCGCTTACACGACACCCTTTTCAACTAAAAACTGGAGACTTGTCAGGCGGTTTGGCCGTTCATTTACACAACAATGGCGTTTGGTGGCCTGACCCATACGGATTTCAAAGCACAAGTTTCTGAACACGACACACTTATCATCTCAGTGTAAAATACACAAACGTGAATCTGTGAAAACCGGGATGTCATGCACATGCTTTTCTTTTTCAGGGAAAGGATACAGAAATTAACAATAAGAATTGATGGACATCATCATAACACAAATCAACACAATATAACATTTTGTCATGAAAAGATTAAAGGTTTCTTACAACGGATGATATGATTTCAAAGCATTTGACATTTTCTTAAAGGAAGTAAAAAGGGACTTTATGTCAGAGGATTACAGTGAATGTTTCTGGCTTTGTGGAGATGAAATTTACCCAGAAGACAAAAGTAATAATGAAGTCTTGTGAATGCGTATGTGAGCAGGCTTTCTTTACAAAGTGACATCACCAAATACTTGTCTGGCATAAATACAGCGTTATTAGCTGTTTTCACGGATCCGTGTGAATGGGGATCGTTCTGATAATGTTGTCGTCTCAGAAAAAAACTTTCCGTTTTTAGCACATGGTTGTCGTGTAAATGTACGACAGTCCACATTGACCAACATTATAAAACATGGCAGACATGTATGAACATCCACTACATTTCCCTTTAACAATTTGACACACTTGATTTGAAAATAAATGTATTGACCTAATAATGCAGTATTTTGATGCACATACAAAGCCTTTATCTGCCACTGTCACTTCAACATTCAACAAATAATTAAGTTGTTAGTTTGATCAATTATTTGGCATATGTAACTTAATGTTTTCGCTCTCTTTATAGTCAATAATATTAAAACCTGAAATCGCCTATATTGTGATACCTGGAAACGAAGCTGAACATGAACATATATAAAATATATAAATCTATATCTAATATACAAGATTCAACATTCAACAAATAATAAAGTTGTTATGAAAGTTCACAATATGAAAGATAACTGTGGTGCTGAAAAATGCAGACATTTAAAAGCCACATTAAAAGTAACATTACATAATACTGAAGGAGATGTGGATGAATCACAATACGAACAGGAAATGAATGAACATAATCCCTTTTATTGATCTCAGCTTTTAGCAGCTCGCAGGAAGTGACATCACTCCCACGCATGTCAGCTGGCCTGGGTTACTGCCAATCACAGACGCACATATCATGATGATCACAGGACTTTAATATTACTCTTTAATAATGTGCTCATAGTAATATCATAGTGAATTTCATAAATGGACAGAAGAACTCACAGACACACACACACACACTCTTGAATATGTGGTTTTCAGGGAATCTCCATGGGTGTAATAGTTTTTATACAGTACAAACTGTATATTCTCTCCCCTTACACTAACCCTACACACCCATCACAGTGTTTTTTTAAGCCGTTTGGTTTACGAGAACACAGGAGATGTCCTCATAAATCATGTTTAAGTTGTAATACCCATGTCATTATCGCATTCGTATCCTCATATATGTATAAACCACATATACCTTTACACACACACACTGGGTTATCATGTTTTAAGGGGATTCTCCATAGACATAATGATTTTTTATATTGTACAAAATATTATATTCTGTCCCCTAATATTATATTATATCCCCTTACACTAACCTACCTATGAAAGCTTGTTTACGCAACAGAATAAAACATTTTAAAAGGCAATTGTGACTTTTTATCTCACAATTACAAATTTATATCTCACAATTCTGACTTTATATCACGGTTCCGCAACAGAATAAAACATTTTAAAAGACAATTGCGACTTTTTATCTCACAATTACGAGTTTATGTCTCACGATTCTGATTTTATATCATGCAATTCTGAAATAAAAAGTATATTGTGAGATGTAAACTCGCTATTGTGAGAAGAAAAGTAGCAAATTGTCAGAATTGAGAGATTCCATTTCAGAATTGTGAGATATAAAGTCGCAATTACCTTTACATTTTTTATTCTGTGGCGGAAACAGGTGCCAGGTAAATTTTTTACATAAAAACAAAAAAACATCACTTTATAAGCTTTTTTCCTCAGGGTGACCAAAAAATGTCCCCACAGGATCACAAAATTATTTTGTCCCCACAACGTAAGGAATACCTGAACAAACACACACACACATACACACACACACACACACACACACATTTTATTGCTTTTGCAGGTAAAAATTTGCATCCAGTGAGAGTGACTGTCAGCAGTTCAAAATAGTGAAGTAAGAGCAATATACCGTTTGAACTAATTAGCACAAAAAGAACAGGAACACATAATACATAATAATTAAAGAGGGAAGTTAAAGTTTATTTTGAACCAAAGTGGTCAAAGCATATACAAATAGCAAAATTTGTATTTACAATAAACTGCAAATAGACTTAAGGAATGAACTAAAAAGTTGTGCATATTATAGAAGCTGGGTGTACCGCAGTGCTTGGGAAATGTGCAATATAAATATTCATTCTTTCATTCATTCAAGCTGTCTTTAAGTCACTCATCATAGTGCTAGTCTATGACAAACTCCTAGTGCAAACAGTAGATACATCACATTATAACCACAATTAAATTATCTGTGAAAAGTACAGTGCATTCAGAAAGTATTCACACCCCTTCATTTTTTCAGATGTTGTGATGCAGTCTTATACTTAAATGCTTTTTTTCACATTTCTGCTCCATACTCCATAATGACATAGCAAATATTTGAATTGTGATAATTTTTTCAAAATTATTAAAAAGAAAACACTGAAACGTTAAATTGACTTAAGTATTTAGACCCTTTGCTCTGAGACTTGAAATTTAGCTCAGGAGCATCTCATTTCTCTGGCAAATTCAAATGATTAGATATGATTTGGAAAGGCACATATCTCCTTATACAAGGTCTTACAGCCCATTTTAACCATGAAAGTTCTGGGAATTAGATCGGATTAGAAAAGGAATAAACCACTCCCTTCCAATCTGATCCAAATTCCATTCACATCGAGCTGAATCGGATCGATTAAGGTGTTTACATGAAGGCTTTTCAGTCCAATTGAGCCGTCAGTCCCATTACTAATGGATTATTTGGTTGCATGTAATCGTAGCGACTGATCCAGGTCAAATCCAGGAAAAATCCAGGTGTGCTAAACTTGTTGCGTCATACCCAAAAAGACTAATGGCTTCACAGACTAGCCTTAAAGGGATAGTTCACCCAAAAAACAATGAACACAATGGCAGTAATGGCAATGAACACAATGGCAGTAATGGCAAAATGGCAAATGGCAATGAACACAATGGCAGTAATGGCAAAATGGCAATGAACACAATGGCAGTAATGGCAATGAACACAATGGCAGTAATGGCAAAATGGCAATTAACACAATGGCAGTAATGGCAAAATGGCAATTAACACAATGGCAGTAATGGCAAATGGCAATTAACACAATGGCAGTAATGGCAAAATGGCAATTAACACAATGGCAGTAATGGCAAAATGGCAATGAACACAATGGCAGTAATGGCAAAATGGCAATGAACACAATGGCAGTAATGGCAAAATGGCAATTAACACAATGGCAGTAATGGCAAAATGGCAATGAACACAATGGCAGTAATGGCAAAATGGCAATGAACACAATGGCAGTAATGGCAAAATGGCAATGAACACAATGGCAGTAATGGCAATTAACACAATGGCAGTAATGGCAATTAACACAATGGCAGTAATGGCAAAATGGCAATTAACACAATGGCAGTAATGGCAAAATGGCAATGAACACAATGGCAGTAATGGCAAAATGGCAATTAACAATGGCAGTAATGGCAAAATGGCAATGAACACAATGGCAGTAATGGCAATTAACACAATGGCAGTAATGGCAAAATGGCAATGAACACAATGGCAGTAATGGCAATTAACACAATGGCAGTAATGGCAAAATGGCAATTAACACAATGGCAGTAATGGCAAAATGGCAATGAACACAATGGCAGTAATGGCAAAATGGCAATGAACACAATGGCAGTAATGGCAAATGGCAATTAACACAATGGCAGTAATGGCAAAATGGCAATTAACACAATGGCAGTAATGGCAATTAACACAATGGCAGTAATGGCAAAATGGCAATGAACACAATGGCAGTAATGGCAAAATGGCAATTAACACAATGGCAGTAATGGCAAAATGGCAATGAACACAATGGCAGTAATGGCAATTAACACAATGGCAGTAATGGCAAAATGGCAATTAACACAATGGCAGTAATGGCAAAATGGCAATGAACACAATGGCAGTAATGGCAATGAACACAATGGCAGTAATGGCAAAATGGCAATGAACACAATGGCAGTAATGGCAAATGGCAATAACACAATGGCAGTAATGGCAATGAAACACAATGGCAGTAATGGCAAAATGGCAATGAACACAATGGCAGTAATGGCAATTAACACAATGGCAGTAATGGCAATGAACACAATGGCAGTAATGGCAATTAACACAATGGCAGTAATGGCAAAATGGCAATGAACACAATGGCAGTAATGGCAATGAACACAATGGCAGTAATGGCAAAATGGCAATGAACACAATGGCAGTAATGGCAAAATGGCAATGAACACAATGGCAGTAATGGCAAAATGGCAATTAACAATGGCAGTAATGGCAAAATGGCAATAACACAATGGCAGTAATGGCAAAATGGCAATGAACACAATGGCAGTAATGGCAAAATGGCAATGAACAATGGCAGTAATGGCAATTAACACAATGGCAGTAATGGCAAAATGGCAATGAACAATGGCAGTAATGGCAATTAACACAATGGCAGTAATGGCAAAATGGCAATGAACACAATGGCAGTAATGGCAAAATGGCAATTAACACAATGGCAGTAATGGCAATAATGCAAAATGACAATTAACACAATGGCAGTAATGGCAATTAACACAATGGCAGTAATGGCAAAATGGCAATTAACACAATGGCAGTAATGGCAAAATGGCAATGAACACAATCGCAGTAATGGCAAAATGGCAAAGAACACAATGGCAGTAATGGCAAAATGGCAATTAACACAATGGCAGTAATGGCAAAATGGCAAAGAACACAATGGCAGTAATGGCAAAATGGCAATTAACACAATGGCAGTAATGGCAAAATGGCAATTAACACAATGGCAGTAATGGCAAAGAACACAATGGCAGTAATGGCAAAATGGCAATTAACACAATGGCAGTAATGGCAAAATGGCAATGAACACAATGGCAGTAATGGCAAAATGGCAATTAACACAATGGCAGTAATGGCAAAATGGCAAAGAACACAATGGCAGTAATGGCAATGAACACAATGGCAGTAATGGCAAAATGGCAATTAACACAATGGCAGTAATGGCAATTAACACAATGGCAGTAATGGCAATGAACACAATGGCAGTAATGGCAAAATGGCAATGAACACAATGGCAGTAAGGCAAAATGGCAATTAACGGCAATTAATAGCAATGAACACAATGCAGTAATGGCAAAATGGCAATTAACACAATGGCAGTAATGGCAAAATGGCAATGAACACAATGGCAGTAATGGCAATGAACACAATGGCAGTAATGGCAAAATGGCAATGAACACAATGGCAGTAATGGCAATTAACACAATGGCAGTAATGGCAAAATGGCAATTAACAATGAAAGTACTGGCAAAATGGCAATGAACACAATGGCAGTAATGGCAAAATGGCAATGAACAATGGCAGTAATGGCAATTAACACAATGGCAGTAATGGCAAAATGGCAATGAACAATGGCAGTAATGGCAATTAACACAATGGCAGTAATGGCAAAATGGCAATGAACACAATGGCAGTAATGGCAAAATGGCAATTAACACAATGGCAGTAATGGCAATAATGCAAAATGACAATTAACACAATGGCAGTAATGGCAATTAACACAATGGCAGTAATGGCAAAATGGCAATTAACACAATGGCAGTAATGGCAAAATGGCAATGAACACAATCGCAGTAATGGCAAAATGGCAAAGAACACAATGGCAGTAATGGCAAAATGGCAATTAACACAATGGCAGTAATGGCAAAATGGCAAAGAACACAATGGCAGTAATGGCAAAATGGCAATTAACACAATGGCAGTAATGGCAAAATGGCAATTAACACAATGGCAGTAATGGCAAAGAACACAATGGCAGTAATGGCAAAATGGCAATTAACACAATGGCAGTAATGGCAAAATTGGCAATGAACACAATGGCAGTAATGGCAAAATGGCAATTAACACAATGGCAGTAATGGCAAAATGGCAAAGAACACAATGGCAGTAATGGCAATGAACACAATGGCAGTAATGGCAAAATGGCAATTAACACAATGGCAGTAATGGCAATTAACACAATGGCAGTAATGGCAATGAACACAATGGCAGTAATGGCAAAATGGCAATTAACACAATGGCAGTAATGGCAAAATGGCAATGAACACAATGGCAGTAATGGCAATGAACACAATGGCAGTAATGGCAAAATGGCAATGAACACAATGGCAGTAATGGCAATTAACACAATGGCAGTAATGGCAAAATGGCAATTAACAATGAAAGTACTGGCAAAATGGCAATGAACACAATGGCAGTAATGGCAAAATGGCAATGAACAATGGCAGTAATGGCAATTAACACAATGGCAGTAATGGCAAAATGGCAATGAACAATGGCAGTAATGGCAATTAACACAATGGCAGTAATGGCAAAATGGCAATGAACACAATGGCAGTAATGGCAAAATGGCAATTAACACAATGGCAGTAATGGCAATAATGCAAAATGACAATTAACACAATGGCAGTAATGGCAATTAACACAATGGCAGTAATGGCAAAATGGCAATTAACACAATGGCAGTAATGGCAAAATGGCAATGAACACAATCGCAGTAATGGCAAAATGGCAAAGAACACAATGGCAGTAATGGCAAAATGGCAATTAACACAATGGCAGTAATGGCAAAATGGCAAAGAACACAATGGCAGTAATGGCAAAATGGCAATTAACACAATGGCAGTAATGGCAAAATGGCAATTAACACAATGGCAGTAATGGCAAAGAACACAATGGCAGTAATGGCAAAATGGCAATTAACACAATGGCAGTAATGGCAAAATGGCAATGAACACAATGGCAGTAATGGCAAAATGGCAATTAACACAATGGCAGTAATGGCAAAATGGCAAAGAACACAATGGCAGTAATGGCAATGAACACAATGGCAGTAATGGCAAAATGGCAATTAACACAATGGCAGTAATGGCAATTAACACAATGGCAGTAATGGCAATGAACACAATGGCAGTAATGGCAAAATGGCAATGAACACAATGGCAGTAAAGGCAAAATGGCAATTAACGGCAATTAATAGCAATGAACACAATAGCAGTAATGGCAAAATGGCAATTAACACAATGGCAGTAATGGCAAAATGGCAATGAACACAATGGCAGTAATGGCAATGAACACAATGGCAGTAATGGCAAAATGGCAATGAACACAATGGCAGTAATGGCAATTAACACAATGGCAGTAATGGCAAAATGGCAATTAACAATGAAAGTACTGGCAAAATGGCAATGAACACAATGGCAGTAATGGCAATTAACACAATGGCAGTAATGGCAAAATGGCAATGAACAATGGCAGTAATGGCAATGAACACAATGGCAGTAATGGCAAAATGGCAATGAACACAATGGCAGTAATGGCAATTAACACAATGGCAGTAATGGCAAAATGGCAATGAACAATGGCAGTAATGGCAATTAACACAATGGCAGTAATGGCAAAATGGCAATGAACAATGGCAGTAATGGCAATTAACACAATGGCAGTAATGGCAAAATGGCAATTAACACAATGGCAGTAATGGCAAAATGGCAATAACACAATGGCAGTAATGGCAAAATGGCAATGAACACAATGGCAGTAATGGCAATTAACACAATGGCAGTAATGGCAAAATGGCAATGAACACAATGGCAGTAATGGCAAAATGGCAATTAACACAATGGCAGTAATGGCAAAATGGCAATGAACACAATGGCAGTAATGGCAAAATGGCAATTAACACAATGGCAGTAATGGCAATTAACAATGGCAGTAATGGCAAAATGGCAATGAACACAATGGCAGTAATGGCAATGAACACAATGGCAGTAATGGCAAAATGGCAATGAACACAATGGCAGTAATGGCAAAATGGCAATTAACACAATGGCAGTAATGGCAAAATGGCAATGAACACAATGGCAGTAATGGCAAAATGGCAATGAACACAATGGCAGTAATGGCAATTAACACAATGGCAGTAATGGCAAAATGGCAATGAACACAATGGCAGTAATGGCAATTAACACAATGGCAGTAATGGCAAAATGGCAATGAACACAATGGCAGTAATGGCAAAATGGCAATTAACACAATGGCAGTAATGGCAAAATGGCAATTAACAATGGCAGTAATGGCAAAATGGCAATGAACACAATGGCAGTAATGGCAATTAACACAATGGCAGTAATGGCAAAATGGCAATGAACACAATGGCAGTAATGGCAATGAACACAATGGCAGTAATGGCAAAATGGCAATGAACACAATGGCAGTAATGGCAATTAACACAATGGCAGTAATGGCAAAATGGCAATGAACACAATGGCAGTAATGGCAAAATGGCAATAACAATGGCAGTAATGGCAATTAACACAATGGCAGTAATGGCAAAATGGCAATTAACAATGGCAGTAATGGCAAAATGGCAATGAACACAATGGCAGTAATGGCAATTAACACAATGGCAGTAATGGCAAAATGGCAATGAACACAATGGCAGTAATGGCAATTAACACAATGGCAGTAATGGCAAAATGGCAATTAACACAATGGCAGTAATGGCAATTAACACAATGGCAGTAATGGCAAAATGGCAATGAACACAATGGCAGTAATGGCAATTAACACAATGGCAGTAATGGCAATTAACACAATGGCAGTAATGGCAAAATGGCAATGAACACAATGGCAGTAATGGCAAAATGGCAATAACACAATGGCAGTAATGGCAAAATGGCAATGAACACAATGGCAGTAATGGCAAAATGGCAATGAACACAATGGCAAATGGCAATGAACACAATGGCAGTAATGGCAATTAACACAATGGCAGTAATGGCAAAATGGCAATTAACACAATGGCAGTAATGGCAAAATGGCAATTAACACAATGGCAGTAATGGCAAAATGGCAATGAACACAATGGCAGTAATGGCAATGAACACAATGGCAGTAATGGCAAAATGGCAATGAACACAATGGCAGTAATGGCAATTAACACAATGGCAGTAATGGCAAAATGGCAATGAACACAATGGCAGTAATGGCAATTAACACAATGGCAGTAATGGCAAAATGGCAATTAACACAATGGCAGTAATGGCAAAATGGCAATTAACACAATGGCAGTAATGGCAATTAACACAATGGCAGTAATGGCAAAATGGCAATGAACAATGGCAGTAATGGCAATTAACACAATGGCAGTAATGGCAAAATGGCAATGAACACAATGGCAGTAATGGCAATTAACACAATGGCAGTAATGGCAAAATGGCAATGAACACAATGGCAGTAATGGCAATGAACACAATGGCAGTAATGGCAAAATGGCAATGAACACAATGGCAGTAATGGCAAAATGGCAATGAACACAATGGCAGTAATGGCAAAATGGCAATTAACAATGGCAGTAATGGCAAAATGGCAATGAACACAATGGCAGTAATGGCAATTAACACAATGGCAGTAATGGCAAAATGGCAATGAACACAATGGCAGTAATGGCAAAATGGCAATAGCAATGGCAGTAATGGCAAAATGGCAATTAACACAATGGCAGTAATGGCAAAATGGCAATTAACACAATGGCAGTAATGGCAATTAACACAATGGCAGTAATGGCAAAATGGCAATTAACACAATGGCAGTAATGGCAAAATGGCAATAACAATGGCAGTAATGGCAATTAACACAATGGCAGTAATGGCAAAATGGCAATGAACACAATGGCAGTAATGGCAATTAACACAATGGCAGTAATGGCAAAATGGCAATTAACACAATGGCAGTAATGGCAAAATGGCAATGAACACAATGGCAGTAATGGCAAAATGGCAATAACAATGGCAGTAATGGCAAAATGGCAATGAACACAATGGCAGTAATGGCAAAATGGCAATTAACACAATGGCAGTAATGGCAAAATGGCAATGAACACAATGGCAGTAATGGCAATTAACACAATGGCAGTAATGGCAAAATGGCAATGAACACAATGGCAGTAATGGCAATTAACACAATGGCAGTAATGGCAATGAACACAATGGCAGTAATGGCAAAATGGCAATGAACACAATGGCAGTAATGGCAAAATGGCAATTACACAATGGCAGTAATGGCAAAATGGCAATTAACAATGGCAGTAATGGCAAAATGGCAATGAACACAATGGCAGTAATGGCAAAATGGCAATGAACAATGGCAGTAATGGCAATTAACACAATGGCAGTAATGGCAAAATGGCAATTAACACAATGGCAGTAATGGCAATTAACACAATGGCAGTAATGGCAAAATGGCAATGAACAATGGCAGTAATGGCAATTAACACAATGGCAGTAATGGCAAAATGGCAATGAACACAATGGCAGTAATGGCAATTAACACAATGGCAGTAATGGCAAAATGGCAATGAACACAATGGCAGTAATGGCAATTAACACAATGGCAGTAATGGCAAAATGGCAATGAACACAATGGCAGTAATGGCAAAATGGCAATGAACACAATGGCAGTAATGGCAAAATGGCAATTAACAATGGCAGTAATGGCAAAATGGCAATGAACACAATGGCAGTAATGGCAATTAACACAATGGCAGTAATGGCAAAATGGCAATGAACACAATGGCAGTAATGGCAAAATGGCAATAGCAATGGCAGTAATGGCAAAATGGCAATTAACACAATGGCAGTAATGGCAAAATGGCAATTAACACAATGGCAGTAATGGCAATTAACACAATGGCAGTAATGGCAAAATGGCAATGAACACAATGGCAGTAATGGCAAAATGGCAATCAACAATGGCAGTAATGGCAATTAACACAATGGCAGTAATGGCAAAATGGCAATGAACACAATGGCAGTAATGGCAATTAACACAATGGCAGTAATGGCAAAATGGCAATTAACACAATGGCAGTAATGGCAAAATGGCAATGAACACAATGGCAGTAATGGCAAAATGGCAATTAACAATGGCAGTAATGGCAAAATGGCAATGAACACAATGGCAGTAATGGCAAAATGGCAATTAACACAATGGCAGTAATGGCAAAATGGCAATGAACACAATGGCAGTAATGGCAATTAACACAATGGCAGTAATGGCAAAATGGCAAGAACACATGGCAGTAATGGCAATTAACACAATGGCAGTAATGGCAATGAACACAATGGCAGTAATGGCAAAATGGCAATGAACACAATAGCAGTAATGGCAAAATGGCAATTAACACAATGGCAGTAATGGCAAAATGGCAATGAACACAATGGCAGTAATGGCAAAATGGCAATGAACACAATGGCAGTAATGGCAAAATGGCAATGAACAATGGCAGTAATGGCAATTAACACAATGGCAGTAATGGCAAAATGGCAATGAACACAATGGCAGTAATGGCAATTAACACAATGGCAGTAATGGCAAAATGGCAATTAACACAATGGCAGTAATGGCAAAATGGCAATGAACACAATGGCAGTAATGGCAAAATGGCAATTAACAATGGCAGTAATGGCAAAATGGCAATGAACACAATGGCAGTAATGGCAATTAACACAATGGCAGTAATGGCAAAATGGCAATGAACACAATGGCAGTAATGGCAAAATGGCAATAAACAATGGCAGTAATGGCAATTAACACAATGGCAGTAATGGCAAAATGGCAATGAACACAATGGCAGTAATGGCAATTAACACAATGGCAGTAATGGCAAAATGGCAATTAACACAATGGCAGTAATGGCAAAATGGCAATGAACACAATGGCAGTAATGGCAAAATGGCAATTAACAATGGCAGTAATGGCAAAATGGCAATGAACACAATGGCAGTAATGGCAAAATGGCAATTAACACAATGGCAGTAATGGCAAAATGGCAATGAACACAATGGCAGTAATGGCAATTAACACAATGGCAGTAATGGCAAAATGGCAATGAACACATGGCAGTAATGGCAATTAACACAATGGCAGTAATGGCAATTAACACAATGGCAGTAATGGCAAAATGGCAATGAACACAATGGCAGTAATGGCAATTAGCACAATAGCAGTAATGGCAAAATGGCAATAACAATGGCAGTATGGCAAAATGGCAATGAACACAATGGCAGTAATGGCAATTAACACAATGGCAGTAATGGCAAAATGGCAATGAACACAATGGCAGTAATGGCAATGAACACAATGGCAGTAATGGCAAAATGGCAATGAACACAATGGCAGTAATGGCAAAATGGCAATGAACACAATGGCAGTAATGGCAAAATGGCAATTAACAATGGCAGTAATGGCAAAATGGCAATGAACACAATGGCAGTAATGGCAATTAACACAATGGCAGTAATGGCAAAATGGCAATGAACACAATGGCAGTAATGGCAAAATGGCAATGAACACAATGGCAGTAATGGCAAAATGGCAATTAACAATGGCAGTAATGGCAAAATGGCAATGAACACAATGGCAGTAATGGCAATTAACACAATGGCAGTAATGGCAAAATGGCAATGAACACAATGGCAGTAATGGCAATTAACACAATGGCAGTAATGGCAAAATGGCAATGAACACAATGGCAGTAATGGCAAAATGGCAATTAACAATGGCAGTAATGGCAAAATGGCAATGAACACAATGGCAGTAATGGCAAAATGGCAATTAACACAATGGCAGTAATGGCAAAATGGCAATGAACACAATGGCAGTAATGGCAAAATGGCAATTAACAATGGCAGTAATGGCAAAATGGCAATGAACACAATGGCAGTAATGGCAAAATGGCAATTAACACAATGGCAGTAATGGCAAAATGGCAATGAACACAATGGCAGTAATGGCAATTAACACAATGGCAGTAATGGCAAAATGGCAATGAACACAATGGCAGTAATGGCAATTAACACAATGGCAGTAATGGCAATGAACACAATGGCAGTAATGGCAAAATGGCAATGAACACAATGGCAGTAATGGCAAAATGGCAATTACACAATGGCAGTAATGGCAAAATGGCAATGAACACAATGGCAGTAATGGCAAAATGGCAATGAACACAATGGCAGTAATGGCAAAATGGCAATGAACAATGGCAGTAATGGCAATTAACACAATGGCAGTAATGGCAAAATGGCAATGAACACAATGGCAGTAATGGCAATTAACACAATGGCAGTAATGGCAAAATGGCAATGAACACAATGGCAGTAATGGCAAAATGGCAATGAACACAATGGCAGTAATGGCAAAATGGCAATTAACAATGGCAGTAATGGCAAAATGGCAATGAACACAATGGCAGTAATGGCAATTAACACAATGGCAGTAATGGCAAAATGGCAATGAACACAATGGCAGTAATGGCAAAATGGCAATCAACAATGGCAGTAATGGCAATTAACACAATGGCAGTAATGGCAAAATGGCAATGAACACAATGGCAGTAATCGCAATTAACACAATGGCAGTAATGGCAAAATGGCAATTAACACAATGGCAGTAATGGCAAAATGGCAATGAACACAATGGCAGTAATGGCAAAATGGCAATTAACAATGGCAGTAATGGCAAAATGGCAATGAACACAATGGCAGTAATGGCAAAATGGCAATTAACACAATGGCAGTAATGGCAAAATGGCAATGAACACAATGGCAGTAATGGCAATTAACACAATGGCAGTAATGGCAAAATGGCAATGAACACCATGGCAGTAATGGCAATTAACACAATGGCAGTAATGGCAATTAACACAATGGCAGTAATGGCAAAATGGCAATGAACACAATAGCAGTAATGGCAAAATGGCAATTAGCACAATAGCAGTAATGGCAAAATGGCAATTAACAATGGCAGTTATGGCAAAATGGCAATGAACACAATGGCAGTAATGGCAATTAACAATGGCAGTAATGGCAAAATGGCAATGAACACAATGGCAGTAATGGCAATGAACACAATGGCAGTAATGGCAAAATGGCAATGAACACAATGGCAGTAATGGCAAAATGGCAATGAACACAATGGCAGTAATGGCAAAATGGCAATTAACAATGGCAGTAATGGCAAAATGGCAATGAACACAATGGCAGTAATGGCAATTAACACAATGGCAGTAATGGCAAAATGGCAATGAACACAATGGCAGTAATGGCAAAATGGCAATGAACACAATGGCAGTAATGGCAAAATGGCAATTAACAATGGCAGTAATGGCAAAATGGCAATGAACACAATGGCAGTAATGGCAATTAACACAATGGCAGTAATGGCAAAATGGCAATGAACACAATGGCAGTAATGGCAATTAACACAATGGCAGTAATGGCAAAATGGCAATGAACACAATGGCAGTAATGGCAAAATGGCAATTAACACAATGGCAGTAATGGCAAAATGGCAATGAACACAATGGCAGTAATGGCAATTAACACAATGGCAGTAATGGCAAAATGGCAATGAACACAATGGCAGTAATGGCAATTAACACAATGGCAGTAATGGCAAAATGGCAATGAACACAATGGCAGTAATGGCAATTAACACAATGGCAGTAATGGCAAAATGGCAATGAACACAATGGCAGTAATGGCAATTAACACAATGGCAGTAATGGCAAAATGGCAATTAACACAATGGCAGTAATGGCAAAATGGCAATGAACACAATGGCAGTAATGGCAATTAACACAATGGCAGTAATGGCAAAATGGCAATGAACACAATGGCAGTAATGGCAATTAACACAATGGCAGTAATGGCAAAATGGCAATTAACACAATGGCAGTAATGGCAAAATGGCAATGAACACAATGGCAGTAATGGCAAAATGGCAATTAACACAATGGCAGTAATGGCAAAATGGCAATTAACACAATGGCAGTAATGGCAAAATGGCAATGAACACAATGGCAGTAATGGCAAAATGGCAATGAACACAATGGCAGTAATGGCAAAATGGCAATGAACACAATGGCAGTAATGGCAATTAACACAATGGCAGTAATGGCAAAATGGCAATGAACACAATGGCAGTAATGGCAAAATGGCAATAACAATGGCAGTAATGGCAAAATGGCAATTAACACAATGGCAGTAATGGCAAAATGGCAATGAACACAATGGCAGTAATGGCAATTAACACAATGGCAGTAATGGCAAAATGGCAATGAACACAATGGCAGTAATGGCAAAATGGCAATCAACAATGGCAGTAATGGCAATTAACACAATGGCAGTAATGGCAAAATGGCAATGAACACAATGGCAGTAATCGCAATTAACACAATGGCAGTAATGGCAAAATGGCAATTAACACAATGGCAGTAATGGCAAAATGGCAATGAACACAATGGCAGTAATGGCAAAATGGCAATTAACAATGGCAGTAATGGCAAAATGGCAATGAACACAATGGCAGTAATGGCAAAATGGCAATTAACACAATGGCAGTAATGGCAAAATGGCAATGAACACAATGGCAGTAATGGCAATTAACACAATGGCAGTAATGGCAAAATGGCAATGAACACAATGGCAGTAATGGCAATTAACACAATGGCAGTAATGGCAATTAACACAATGGCAGTAATGGCAAAATGGCAATGAACACAATAGCAGTAATGGCAAAATGGCAATTAGCACAATGGCAGTAATGGCAAAATGGCAATTAACACAATGGCAGTAATGGCAAAATGGCAATGAACACAATGGCAGTAATGGCAATTAACAATGGCAGTAATGGCAAAATGGCAATGAACACAATGGCAGTAATGGCAATGAACACAATGGCAGTAATGGCAAAATGGCAATGAACACAATGGCAGTAATGGCAAAATGGCAATGAACACAATGGCAGTAATGGCAAAATGGCAATTAACAATGGCAGTAATGGCAAAATGGCAATGAACACAATGGCAGTAATGGCAATTAACACAATGGCAGTAATGGCAAAATGGCAATGAACACAATGGCAGTAATGGCAAAATGGCAATGAACACAATGGCAGTAATGGCAAAATGGCAATTAACAATGGCAGTAATGGCAAAATGGCAATGAACACAATGGCAGTAATGGCAATTAACACAATGGCAGTAATGGCAAAATGGCAATGAACACAATGGCAGTAATGGCAATTAACACAATGGCAGTAATGGCAAAATGGCAATGAACACAATAGCAGTAATGGCAAAATGGCAATTAACAATGGCAGTAATGGCAAAATGGCAATGAACACAATGGCAGTAATGGCAATTAACACAATGGCAGTAATGGCAAAATGGCAATGAACACAATGGCAGTAATGGCAATTAACAATGGCAGTAATGGCAAAATGGCAATTAACACAATGGCAGTAATGGCAATTAACACAATGGCAGTAATGGCAAAATGGCAATGAACACAATGGCAGTAATGGCAATTAACACAATGGCAGTAATGGCAAAATGGCAATAACACAATGGCAGTAATGGCAAAATGGCAATTAACACAATGGCAGTAATGGCAAAATGGCAATGAACACAATGGCAGTAATGGCAAAATGGCAATAACACAATGGCAGTAATGGCAAAATGGCAATGAACACAATGGCAGTAATGGCAATTAACACAATGGCAGTAATGGCAAAATGGCAATGAACACAATGGCAGTAATGGCAATGAACACAATGGCAGTAATGGCAATGAACACAATGGCAGTAATGGCAAAATGGCAATGAACACAATGGCAGTAATGGCAAAATGGCAATTAACACAATGGCAGTAATGGCAAAATGGCAATGAACACAATGGCAGTAATGGCAAAATGGCAATTAACACAATGGCAGTAATGGCAAAATGGCAATTAACAATGGCAGTAATGGCAAAATGGCAATTAACACAATGGCAGTAATGGCAATGAACACAATGGCAGTAATGGCAAAATGGCAATGAACACAATGGCAGTAATGGCAAAATGGCAATTAACAATGGCAGTAATGGCAAAATGGCAATGAACACAATGGCAGTAATGGCAAAATGGCAATGAACACAATGGCAGTAATGGCAAAATGGCAATGAACACAATGGCAGTAATGGCAATTAACACAATGGCAGTAATGGCAAAATGGCAATGAACACAATGGCAGTAATGGCAAAATGGCAATTAACAATGGCAGTAATGGCAAAATGGCAATGAACACAATGGCAGTAATGGCAATGAACACAATGGCAGTAATGGCAAAATGGCAATGAACACAATGGCAGTAATGGCAATGAACACAATGGCAGTAATGGCAATGAACACAATGGCAGTAATGGCAAATGCAAACACAATGGCAGTAATGGCAAAATGGCAATTAACACAATGGCAGTAATGGCAAAATGGCAATGAACACAATGGCAGTAATGGCAATGAACACAATGGCAGTAATGGCAATGAACACAATGGCAGTAATGGCAAAATGGCAATTAACACAATGGCAGTAATGGCAAAATGGCAATGAACACAATGGCAGTAATGGCAAAATGGCAATGAACACAATGGCAGTAATGGCAATGAACACAATGGCAGTAATGGCAATGAACACAATGGCAGTAATGGCAAAATGGCAATGAACACAATGGCAGTAATGGCAAAATGGCAATGAACACAATGGCAGTAATGGCAATTAACACAATGGCAGTAATGGCAAAATGGCAATTAACACAATGGCAGTAATGGCAAAATGGCAATTAACAATGGCAGTAATGGCAAAATGGCAATTAACAATGGCAGTAATGGCAAAATGGCAATTAACAATGGCAGTAATGGCAATGAACACAATGGCAGTAATGGCAATGAACACAATGGCAGTAATGGCAAAATGGCAATGAACACAATGGCAGTAATGGCAATGAACACAATGGCAGTAATGGCAAAATGGCAATGAACACAATGGCAGTAATGGCAAAATGGCAATTAACACAATGGCAGTAATGGCAAATGGAACACAATGGCAGTAATGGCAAAATGGCAATTAACACAATGGCAGTAATGGCAAAATGGCAATTAACAATGGCAGTAATGGCAAAATGGCAATTAACACAATGGCAGTAATGGCAAAATGGCAATGAACACAATGGCAGTAATGGCAAAATGGCAATGAACACAATGGCAGTAATGGCAATTAACACAATGGCAGTAATGGCAAAATGGCAATGAACACAATGGCAGTAATGGCAAAATGGCAATACACAATGGCAGTAATGGCAATGAACACAATGGCAGTAATGGCAATTAACACAATGGCAGTAATGGCAAAATGGCAATTAACACAATGGCAGTAATGGCAAAATGGCAATTAACAATGGCAGTAATGGCAAAATGGCAATGAACACAATGGCAGTAATGGCAAAATGGCAATTAACACAATGGCAGTAATGGCAAAATGGCAATAACACAATGGCAGTAATGGCAAAATGGCAATTAACACAATGGCAGTAATGGCAAAATGGCAATGAACACAATGGCAGTAATGGCAATTAACACAATGGCAGTAATGGCAAAATGGCAATTAACACAATGGCAGTAATGGCAAAATGGCAATGAACACAATGGCAGTAATGGCAATGAACACAATGGCAGTAATGGCAAAATGGCAATGAACACAATGGCAGTAATGGCAATGAACACAATGGCAGTAATGGCAAAATGGCAATGAACACAATGGCAGTAATGGCAATTAACACAATGGCAGTAATGGCAAAATGGCAATTAACACAATGGCAGTAATGGCAAAATGGCAATTAACACAATGGCAGTAATGGCAAAATGGCAATGAACACAATGGCAGTAATGGCAAAATGGCAATGAACACAATGGCAGTAATGGCAAAATGGCAATGAACACAATGGCAGTAATGGCAAAATGGCAATGAACACAATGGCAGTAATGGCAAAATGGCAATTAACACAATGGCAGTAATGGCAAAATGGCAATGAACACAATGGCAGTAATGGCAAAATGGCAATTAACACAATGGCAGTAATGGCAAAATGGCAATGAACACAATGGCAGTAATGGCAATGAACACAATGGCAGTAATGGCAATGAACACAATGGCAGTAATGGCAAAATGGCAATGAACACAATGGCATAATGGCAATGAACACAATGGCAGTAATGGCAAAATGGCAATGAACACAATGGCAGTAATGGCAAAATGGCAATTAACACAATGGCAGTAATGGCAAAATGGCAATGAACACAATGGCAGTAATGGCAATTAACACAATGGCAGTAATGGCAAAATGGCAATGAACAAATGGCAGTAATGGCAATTAACACAATGGCAGTAATGGCAAAATGGCAATTAACAATGGCAGTAATGGCAAAATGGCAATTAACACATGGCAGTAATGGCAAAATGGCAATTACACAATGGCAGTAATGGCAATGAACACAATGGCAGTAATGGCAATGAACACAATGGCAGTAATGGCAATGAACACAATGGCAGCAATGAACACAATGGCAGTAATGGCAAAATGGCAATGAACACAATGGCAGTAATGGCAAAATGGCAATGAACACAATGGCAGTAATGGCAAAATGGCAATTGAACACAATGGCAGTAATGGAAAAAAACACAATGGCAGTAATGGCAATGAACAAAATGGAAGTGCAATTAACAAAATGATAGTGCAATGAACAAAATGGAAGTGCAATGAACAAAATGGAAGCAATGAACAAAATGGCAGCCAGGCAAGTGGTGCGCTTCTCTTCTGCTTCTTCTTTGGTGTTTATTGGCAGTTGGCAACCTATCTTATTGGTGCATTAC